>BLSH010152872.1:117077-156951 GCA_018402905.1 Glandirana rugosa
GGGTTCTAGTGGGGGACTCGAGGCGGCAAGATTTTCCATGTTCTCCTCTAGAGGGTTGCTATTTTCCTTGAAATTGGAGCCCAGACTCTGCGAAGGCAGCCCCTGACTTAATCTGCTTGAGTTACAGGACTGTTGGGCTTTTCCTTGTCCTGAAGGTCCTCCTTTGGCCGGGGAGTGGGCTGGGGTATGAGCAAATTTTTCTAGCTTTGCTGCTGCGGCCAGATTTGCTTTTGTTTTCTCTCTGGTTGCTTTTTGTGAGCCGGTGGTGTCCTGTGTTGACCCTTCCTCACCCTTTTTCTTCACCATGATGAGAGACCGTAAATATCGACCGCTTCCCCTTTCCTCCACCCCCCAGCAAGATGGGATACTCAAAAAAAAAAAAAAAAAAAGGGAGGGGGGGAGGGAGAAGACAACGAGAAAAAAAAAAAAAAAAAGGACAAGAAGAAAGAGAGTATTGTGTGTTTTGTTGTTCCAGCTTTTGACGAGGGACCTTGCAGTCTGATCTCAATTTACTCCGAGAATACTCAAGGGCAGTGCTTTAAGTGATTTTCTTGACTAGTTTATAACTGATTTATGAATTATGTTTCAAATATAACCGGCTATGTGTCTGCCAGGCTGGGTGCCTCCGTCCATGCACAGGGGAGAGCGTTGCGGGGAGGGCTTAACGCTCCCTCCCTGATACCACTAACAGGCAGACCCCACCTGTCTCACAATTGAGACCTTCACTGTCACCGCTTGACACTTCCTGACCCCCCCGGCAGAAACGTAGTCGCACTGATCAAACCATGCACACGCCACAGTCTCAGCTTTAGTGCTGGGGGACTCAGATGGCTGCAACCAGCATATCATAAATCATATATCACTTTATCTCTCATCATTACCTCCATGGCTGTCCTTCTCCTTTGCCCCCCATCCCCTTTTATCTCACCATATCCTGCAGGTCGGTCTTGCCTAATTCGGTCAACCCAAGGGATGGGCGACCAGGAGATCAGGGATTTGGCTGGGTGTAGATGGTGTCTCTTCTCCTTCACCTCCCGGGTGCCTCCGGGCAGAGTACGGCAGGGCACGGATGGCGTCTCTCCTCCTTCCCCTCCTTCGCTTCCCGCCTCTCTGTCGCCGCTGACAGTTCCTGCTGCCCTGCGCCGCGCTCCGTGGTCTGGCTAGCCACTCCACTCCTCACTCTGTCCCCCCGCCCGCTCGTCTCCGCCGCCGCGGCTTGTAGCTCTCCTAAGCCCGCGGCATCAGGATAGAAGGGAGCTTGGGGAGGGAGACCGCACGCTCTCACGTCCGCTCACTCGGACATCCGGTCCCCAAACGTTGGGAGCTTTTGCTGCATTTTTGCAGTGTTAGCGGAGCACTTTTTTTATGGTCACGCGACTAAAAAGAACCATTTTGTGGCGCTTTTGAATCACTTTTCGTGTGCTTTTCAGGCGCTTTCAAATTGCTTTCCATTCATTTCAATGGAGAGGGGCATTTTTGAGGGGCTTTTTTAAGCGCTCCAAACATGCTCCAAAGATGCTGCTTGCAGGACTTTTTTCACCACCCTGCCACGCACCGCCGCAGTGTGAAAGCATTCATTGAAATGTATCGGAAGCAGTTTTCGTGGGCTTTTCATCCACTTTTTGTTAGCGCAAAAGCACCTGAAAAGCGACTCCGTGTAAAAGGGGTCAAAAGGAAAGGCATTCTCTGAATGGCACCCATGCTGAGGGGCTGACCTCCTGTGTTCAGAATGCATCAGGCTGGCCACTAACCACGAGAACAGGAAGCAAGCAGGAAACGGAGCAGGAGAAAGCCATGGGACTTAGTGCTTTGAAAAGAGATAAGAAAACACTGCAGATATATGTGCCCAGCTCAAATTTCATAAATCAGGTTTACATCCACTTTAAGCAAAGCTCTGCATTTTTAAAAATGTTGTATATTATTAATAACGTCTGGTCCAAGTGGATTCAGGATGACTCTACTGCTCATATGTAGGTGGCCTTTCAATTGAGTGATAATGTTTCTGGTGTCATGTTGTTGGTAGATTTTTCTTTGTTGTTTAGAAGTTTGCTTTTTTTCCCCATGTTTTGTAACCTGCGACTTAGTGGCAGATGTTCACAGACTGCCAATTTTAGCGGCTGCGTGGGCATTATGTTTTTGTACTACTTTTGAAAATTGACAATAAAAATAATTTTTCAAAATAAATAATGGTGATATTAGTAGTACAGGCCGAGTCAATTTTCAAATATAACTGTTCATGTGCACAACATATGTATAAAGGATTATTCAGAGGTCTTATTATTGATCTCTGAAGACTCCGATTCCTGAATATATAACTAATTTTAGATGCAGCAGTCTAAAAAACAGCCAACATAAAGTCAGAAACTGCACATAAATGATTTGTTACTTTTACTTTATAATACATTATGTATAAGATGAACATCATCTTTGGCTTCTGCTGTTTATTAGTTTTGTAGGTCAGTTTGTTTCCCAATGCATTTATCTATTTTAAATCCTAGCTCTTTTCTCATGGAGTCTTTCACAGAGCCGTTCTCAGTGAACGCACTATGAGCAGAACCAGTGTGATTTGTGACACAGACCATGGAGAATTGTATTTCTCTTTTTACTTTCAGTGTTGTTTGCCTTATGTGAGATCATAGGCTTAAAAGCAGAAAATCTGTATTTATAAAAAAAAAAAAAGTACCTTTTCATGAATCTGAAAATAGTCTGTGGTATAAAAACAAATGTCTAATAGAACGTGACTACGCTATATAAGTACCTGAAATAATAATAATAATCATTTTTAAAGGAAACGTGTGTAAATGTTGGTGAATATTTCATTCTGAAAATGGCTGTTATGTTGACCCCACTTGAGCAAATACTTTGAGTCACTAACCCAGAACAAAACAAGCAGATCAGGAAAGTCATACAAAAGTCGAAAAGGTCTTGTATTCGTATTGCCAACCATAATGTATTTTTACTGGCAGTCAGTAAAAAACGGGCACTTTACTCTTGCCAGTAAATGCCTGCGACAGGAAAAGATTGTCAATTAAAAACATTGCGATGCTCGGCTCAGAACTGGGCATGCCCAGTTCTGGTCTGGAGCTGGGTCTAGCAGAGGTGGTGCCTGAGCATGTTGTGTGATGTCATGGTGCAAGAGAGCCGAGCTGAATGGCCAGGGCTTCGTGTGCGGGTCTGTGGGACGGGAGCAATGCAATCTGGGAATGGGACTGTCAGTGCTGTTTGGACCTGAGTGGACTAATGGCAGTGGCGTATCATCCATGGGTGCAGGGTGTTCACTGCACATGGACCCCGAGGGGGGGGGGCACTGTAACCTACCCTGCACACACGGATGATTGTCCCTTGACAGTTGGGGATGATCGGTGCAGCGGGGCGACAGCTATGATCACCAATCTCCCTGCATGGCATTTCAGCTGACCGCCGTGGGAGATAGAGAAGGAGAATTGGCTGATGAAAAGCTATGCAGATAGATCGGTGCAAACAACTGTCCCCCCCCCCCGCGCTGCACCGATCAACCCCGACTGTCCCCGTGTTCTCACCTCCTCCAGCCCCATGTTCTCCCCTGCCCCCCCACCCTCTTCTCTGGCCCAGAGTCCTCCTTCTCCAGCCCGCTGTGTCCTCCTCCTCTGCCCCCCCTCGCTCATCCCCTGCAGACGGCTTCCCTCCTCTCCTCCCCTGCGGGGGATGTGTCAGCATCAAGAGCAGAGGAAGGGGTTGGTAAATATGTCATTTACCGGCCCCTTCTTTGTCTGAACTGGACATAGAGAACGTTCGCTACTGATCGCTCCTGTGTCCTGTGATAACTGAGCAGAGTAGCCTGCTTCAGTTTATGAATGAACAGGAGCCGCTTCTCCTGTTCATTCATTTTCAATGCTGAGAAAGGGACTGGGGAATCTCTGTCCTCAGCCCCTTTCTCTGAGTCAAAGGGGAGATGTCAGGGGTCTGTTTAGACTCCTGATATCTTAACAAAACCAACCAACAGGGCTGATTTTAAAGAAAAAAAACTGCAATAAATATTACAAAATTAAATTGTAAAAAATTATAAAAAAAATAAAATTGTAAAAACAAAAAACAAAACTACTGCCAGCAACCCCCCCCCCCACACACACACCCTATGGACACTGTTCACAGTCCCAACCCCCCCCAAAAAAAAAGCATTGTAAAAAAATAAATAAAAACAAATTAAATTGGACACCATCCACTGCCCTACTGACACCGTCCACTACGCCCCCCATCATTGTGAAAAAAAATAGAACAAAAATAAATTGTAAAAAATAGTTAAAACATAAAATTGTAAAAAGTAATACAAATTAAACAATTCTGACACTGTCCAATACTCTACTGATACCATTCACTGCCCTACTGACACCATCCACCTTTGAAAAAAAAAATACTAGAAAATTAAAAAAAATAAAATAAAGAACTAATGACACTGTTCACTGTCCTACTGACACCATCCTGCACATACTGCCCACCTCCATACACTCCACACTCCTCTCCTGCACATATTACCCACCTCCATACACTCTGCACTAATTTCCCACACATACTACTCATCACCATAGACTCCATACTTCCATACACTCCGCACTCCTCTTCTGCATATACTACCCACCTCCATACACTCCACACCCCTCTCCTGCATATACTACCCACCTCATACACTCCACACCCCTCTCCTGCATATACTACCCACCTCCATATGCTCCACACCTCTCTCCTGCACATACTACCCATCTCCATATACTCCATACCCCTCTCCTGCATATACTACCCACCTCCATATGCTCCACACCTCTCTCCTGCACATACTACCCATCTCCATATACTCCATACCCCTCTCCTGCATATACTACCCACCTCCATATGCTCCACACCTCTCTCCTGCACATACTACCCATCTCCATACACTCCACACTCCTCTCCTGCATATACTAACCACCTCCATACGCTCCACACCTCTCTCCTGTAAATACTACTCACCTCCATACACTCCACACTCCTCTCCTGCATATACTACCCACCTCCATGTGCTTCACACCTCTCTCCTGCAAGTACTACCCACCTCCATACACTCCACACTCCTCTCCTGCATATACTACCCACCTCCATGTGCTCCACACCTCTCTCCTGCGAGTACTACCCATCTCCATACACTCCACACTCCTCTCCTGCACCTACTACCCACCTCCATACACTCCGCACTCCTCTCCTGCACATACTACCCACCTCCATACACTCCACACCCCTTTCCTACAAATACGACTCACCTTCATACAATCCACACCCCTCTCCTGCATATACTACCCACCTCCATACACTCCATAGAATCTATTAAACCACACCCCTTAAGCCACACCCTCTATTTCGCCATGGTGGGCGTAGAGCCCACCATGGCAATGGTCCAATATTTATCTTGCACACAGGCCCACTGATTTCATGCTACTGACTGAAGGGACCACCTGGCGTGGAGAGAGACTGTCGCTGTGACTCAGGAGGAGACGTGTCATATCGGTGAGGTGTCATCATCCTCTGTGCTGCTGCACAGTGCTGTTAGTCTCCCTGTGAGAGACAATTTCATGTGTGTGTGCCACCCATTCTAATTTCTTGCCCTCCTGAGTCCTGTCCCCAAGCTATTTACTTACTATATCAAAAATAAAATAAGAAATATGTTTTTTGCCTTAATATCTACCTTAAATCACATTGCTAATTGCATAATGTGCTTGTTTGTAGCCTAAATACTGAAATGTGCACTTAAAACTATAATTTAGTAACTTTTGGAAATGCCAGTAAATCCTTGGCTGTGCCAGTAAATGTTGGGTGACTTGTCAGTAGATTTCAATCTAATACGTTGGCGACACTGTGAAGCAAAAGGGTCAGAATGATAGCCAGGCAAGCAGAATTTTCAGAGGAGAGGACACTCATGATAGCCTCTTTGTTGCTTCCATGACAGGGTTCCTTTAAACCTATCTCAGTCAGACTATACTGGTGTAGCTGCCAGGAGGAGAAATGAGCTGGCTGGCATGATGAAGACGATGATGTCAGTTTATGAAAATGTATATTGATCATACAGTTATATCCAAGGCCCCATTTTTTTACTACATTGTCTCACTTTAGCGTGACAGGAGTGTAGATCATGGGAGGAGTTGCGTACTTGGACAGAAGAAATGCCTAGTCACTGTGCCAGCCTGCGCCACTTCTCATCCTACACCATTGCCTTACTATTTTTATTAAATGTCACTCCAGGCAAATATAAATACACCCTTTATTCCAGCTATGTACTGATTTAAAATGGAGATCTAATCCCAATAACTAAAAATGCATAAGATGTTGATTTAATTTCAAAAGCTAGTTTTAATCTGCAGGTTTCATCAAAGAATACCTGGTGATCTCGCACTGCATGTGCTTATTCATACACTATCACATGAACTCTTTGGCGAACACTACAATTGGCCATGCTGAGATCTATTGCTCAGGCATGGCCTACTGCTGTCACTATTAGAAAGCGCATTGAGAGCAATGACGTGTAGCTGACAGTGAAGCAAGTGCATAGAGACAGGAAGTGACTGAAAGAGGCTGGATGAGATCAGCAGCACTGGGATGCCAACAAAAAATGGATAAAAAGGTTAAAACAATATTATGAGAAAACATTTAGGCCCTGTTCACACCTGAGCATTCTTCAGCTTGTAAAACGCCCAACAAGCAAAATCATATTCATTTTAAGGGCCCCTGTTCATATCTGATTGTTCTGTCGCCTGAAGCAAAACACCTGAAGCTCACAAGCTTCTTTTGGGCAGATTACAAATGTTTTTGGCCCCATAGATTTCAATACAAAACGCGTGACTTGAGCAGAAAAACGCTCATAAAAGGCTCACATAGCATCTCTCTACCACTAATTTCCTCTCCGTTTCCCTTTCCTCCCCCTACTGCTTTCTATTGGCTAAACAAAAGTGCCTGAAGCTGTAAAAAACTTGTAATACACTTCTAAAGCGCTTTAAAAAAGTTTGTAAAAAGCTGCAAAAAAGCTTAAAAAAAGTCTGAAAAATGCCAGAATGGAGCCTTATGATTTCAATGGCAATTATTAGGGATGCACTGTTACCAGATTTTTAAGAGTACTGATACTTATTCTCAATTACTTGCCGATACCAATAACCCAGCGTTTTTCAACTCCAGTCCTCAAGGCTCCCCAACAGGTCATGTTTTTAGGCTTTCCATTATTTTGCACAGGGGATTTGGTCAGTTTCACTGCCTTAGTAATTACCACAGCCGTTCATCTGAGGCAAATCCTATAAATATGACCTGTTGGGGCACCTTGAGGAGTGGAGTTGAGTAACAATGCAATAACCGATACCTAGCCTGGGTTCATGTATGTGCGAGGCTGGTTTGCAGTGTGATTTTAAGCCCCATCTGGTGCAACTTTGTTCAATGGTTCAGGCGTGATTCAGGTGCAAATAGTTAAAGTGTATGACATTGGAAATCACACCTGAACTGGCCTGAAAATCATACATGACTCTTTTTAAAATTGCACTGCAGCCGGCTACAACACTAGTAATCAGGAATGAAAAAAGAGGCCATCCCACAAAGAAAACCATGGGACAGCACAAAGGGAGCAAAAGATCCAAATAATGAGGCAGATAATTTACTTAAACAAAAACCATTTATTGAATATCTTCAGGTGGTTAACAATATTCTTTTGGCCACGGTGTTTGACCCAAGGGGTAACCTTAAACATTGAATAATTTAAATGAAATTAAGCCATACCGGCTATTAACCATACAGTAAATCAAGAAAACGGTGTCCATCCAGACTATCCTGGACGACTACTCCCCATTAGGGAACACCATGAAAGAACAAAGCTTAAATTAGGGAGGGAGGGTGGGTGTCGCCGCTCCTTCACGCCCACGGTGACTGAAGCTTGAGAGGACCGCGGTCCTATAAATCACCTCCCGGCGCGAGCGAGCCCCCAGCCCGCCGTTTTGCTCCAATCATGCACCTGTTGTTGTGCAGAACGGAGCCTGAGGCACCTGTAAAACAAGAGGGAAGGAGGGGGGAAACAGCCTGGCCCCTTTGAGCTGTCCCATGGGGTCCCGCTTAGCGCTGGGGACCCATACATTAGTGCTTACCTGGCCCGCCATTTGTGCCACCAGTCTGTGCTATTTTGATGGGCAGGAGTTGCTGAAGTGTATTCAGCATCTGGCACACATCCTGGCATGTTGGGTGCCTGCTTGCCCTTCCTGGTTCCATCAGTTGCCCCCAGCATCACGTAAGCAAACAATAGTGGAACCACAGAACCTAGTTGGGGACTAGGCATTTGAGTCACTTTAAAACAATTATCTCCCCATCATTTTTATCTGACTCTACAATTGAGCTAGATGTATTTCTCTAGGAGTATGTGTGTTGTAAGCTTGACCTCCTCTTATCTTCCTAACACAGGTTTCATTAATCAAAAGTTCACTTCAACTGTGGACCGCAAAACCCTTTATCATTTAGAATGAATAACCTAATATTATCTATGAATAAAGCAAGCAACGTTATAAATAACAAAATATACATTTTCATCTGAATTATATCCATATAATATTTGGCTGCCACTGGCAAAAGTGAGAAAATGTGGAGATCATACAAGGGTAAATCTTGATATCACATTATTTTTTACTTTATAGTAAAATAAAAAACACAGAGACATACATTGATATCCTTTTGTTTTTAATATTAATGTTGCATTGGCAATGATTAGGTTTTAAAAGTGCGTCTGGCTCAAGCTCCATGCCTGCAAGCCATTCAGTAGGGGTTTAATGCAGATCATATAAGGCTTTGTAGCATAGCGCACGCTTCTCTAGACTGAGAACATCAGCATAATCCTTTGAGGTAGCCATTTTGGTCAGTGTATTATAAATATTCAATTACTTGCAGGTTTTTCTTTAATACAGGACACAAACAAGTGAAAGTGCCACAAGCTTATCTTTTGAAAGTATAATAGGCTTATGGTGGCTCCAAATTCTACCCTTGAACCATAAATAGAAAACATAAAGCATAAAAAAATATTTTTAGGTCCAATCCTTTGATCTATTTAAATCTTTGTAGATGCAGTTTATAGCCCAGAATGACGCAGATTCACTGGTTTGTTTTCCTGAAATAAGGAATGCGCCGTGATCATATATCAGAGTGCATGGTGACGGCATGTTTTATAATCAACTCCACGCGATTGCCAGTGTTGCTGTTTTTAGAAGAAAAATGTTTCCTAGCATAACTGTGGTTTCGGTGAGGATTTGAAGGCTAATATGTCAGAAGCTTTGTACTTGACCATGACTTTGAAGCAGTCAGTGCTCTTACTGAAGCTGTTTGTGTCCCCCATATCCTGTATACCTAAAGAGTAGGTCAAGGCAAAAAATAAGCAGTTCATCTCTGCAATAAATTCACATTTCCCCATGTTTTATCTCCTTATACCTGAAAAGTACAGAAAAAGACCTGTTCATATGTCAAAAATTCACTCAGCTCCTAAATCCTGCTTTGGGGCATCATTTTTATGGACTGAGCGGTGTCAGCCTTGCCCAGTTCCTTTTGCTAAACTACTCAGACCTACCCATTCTTTCATCTCCACAACATGAAATGAAAGCGAATTATTCCGTAGTCCACAATGAGAACTAAGAAAGCTCTTTGAGAGAATACAAGATGTGAGCACTGGATATAGAGAATCACATTGTTAGGGTTTAGACACCCTTCAATGGAGAATCTACTTTCCAGTCTAGGTTTTTTATATCAGGCACATCAATAGTACCATAAAAGTGGACCCATGATTAAGGGGAAGCGAAAAACACATATCGTATATACTTCTTATATTAGAGATCATCTACAAATGTACAGTAATACTCACAGTAACCAGAGAAGGGCAGATGGCAGATCAGAGGATGTGTGATACAGAGATATTTGTTAGTTATACGCTATACTCACCTATTTATTTTTCTCCAATTTTTGATTGAGAGGCTATGTTGCTGTCACTTAAAGTGATATTAAAGTGGTTGTAAACCTAAAAAAAAAACAGGGACCTGAGAGGCTGACGAACACAGAATTGGGAAGGGATGGTCAGAGTGTCACGAATGAAGGTAGGACTGACAACTGGAGCTACAGAACCGGCTGTAAGGTGAAACCTTCGTCCTAGCACCATTGGCACATGCCAGACTTACAGGTCTGGCTAAGATTTACAAACGTCAGTGCATATATGTTGTCGGTTTTGTGAGTAAAAGTTTTATAAATGATAAAGCACTATTGCAAGATCTGATTGCTTTGCATGGATTTTTTTGGAATATGCACAGAAGTGGATGAATGTGGAGAGATTGCTTCATATATGATTTTTTCTGCTTTGCACAAATGGACTGGCACATTGTGTGTATTATTATTATTATTTATTTTTCATAAGGACACTGTGTAGGGGATTTTTTGGCACATTACACTTTATTTATATTAGTGAATATTTTCAATGGTATATAAGTGTATATATGATTGCACGGAATCTCATGTTTTAATTTTAATTGGCGCTGCACTCATTTTTTGATATTATTTTTTAAGCATATTTTCAGGAAGTGTGGGGAGTGCTGGCAGCTGTGTGAAATTAACACAGCAGCTCACAAGGATTCACCTATTCACGGGAGGTGAAAAAGGCTGGGATGTTCCAGCCCGGTGCATACAATTAAGATGCCGTCACAGGGGACAGAAGACGGGAGGTGAAAACGGCTGGGGTGTTCCAGTCTGGTGCCCACAGTTAAGATGCCGGTGCCGGGGACAGAAGACGGGAGGTGAAAATGGCTGGGGTGTCCCAGCCTGGTACCCACAGTTAAGATGCCGGCACCAGGGACAGAAGACGGAAGGTGAAAACGGCTGAAGTGTTCCAGCCTGGTGCCCACAGTTAAGATGCCGGGACCAGGGACAGAAGACAGGAGGTAAAAACAGCTGTGGTGAGCACAGCACTGGACCCTGGGACAGGTGAGTGGCTGTTTATTAAAAGTCAGCAGCTACAGGTTTTGTGGCTACTGACTTTTAATTTTTACACAGGAGACTGGAGCTTCTCTTTAACCCCCCTGGCGGTATTCCTGGCGGCATTGTGGCTCTGGGTGAATTTTCTGTTCCAAGAGCAGTAACCCCGAGCCCCACTTGGGATTGCATCGCTGGATCCAGGCAGCGTAACTTACCTTGTCCCCTGTTTCCAGTGATGTCCCCCTGCTGTGTCTGCGGGCTGTGTCCTCCTCCCGATGCCTCTGTTTGCCGGGCTCCGTTCCCTGCGAGCGATGCATCGCACGGGGGCAGAGACCGGCGGCAAATTCAAAAAGTGAAACACATAGTAAACATACAGTACACTGTAATCTGTAAGATTACTGTATGAAATCATTTCACATCCCTTTTGGCCCTAGTGGTTTGCCCAGTGCTCTGCATGCACTTTTATATTATACTGTACATGTCTTTCTTTCTGCCTGGAAACTTGAGAATGTCCATGGCAACCAAAAAGTGTCCCTTTATGTCAAAAGTGTTTTGCTTTGTTTTTTGCTTTGTGATACTGATTTTTGGGGAAATTTATCATCAGACACTGAAAGTGACGACAGCGACAATTCTGCAAATGAGCAAATTTCAGTGTTTTTGATTTAATTACATTATTGAATACATTTTATTACTATTATATTATTATTTTTGATAATTGTTTATAGTTATTTATTATATTCTAATTTATGATTTCTTGTTTCAAACTTTATCATACCCGGGATGTCTACTAGACTCTTGTTTGGACAGATTTAAGTGAGTTATTCCTAAGAATTACAGGCCTACAATATAAAAGACCAAATTTCTATGCAAAACAATGTACCGCTTTTAGATGCAAAAATCTGACATAATCATACTGCCAGGGAGGTCAAGGAAAGAATGATGGAGGTATTGTCAGTTACAAGTGGTACAACATGAAAAAATATCTGATGCCAGGTCCACTTTAACAAGCTAGATGAAGAATGCTGATAATGCAAAAATATAATAGATGTATATCTGGAAACTCTTATTAGTCTCCCTAGAGAATTGTGTACCTACCTACTTCAAGGAACTGCCTATGGCCATAACTGTACTTCAATGACAAAACTTGGCATTGGATATCCATTGGAAATTGCCACTGATGGCTCTACATTCTGTGTGGGCCTTGTATCTTTTCGTTATGTGGAATCAAAAAAATAATACATAGAATAATGTTGTAGGGTAGGATTTTGAAAATATTTTTAGAAGAGAAGGTGCAATGTCAGATGAATGGCTGGAATGTAATTGTCATTGCTATGGCATGAAGAGTCTTAAAAGTCATATTAATGACCTTGTCCAGGGTATGAAACGCAAAGTCTCCTTTGCTTAAACTCTTGGGGAATTAGAACTGTCAATCACCATCATGTTTCACTAAGGGAAAAAAACATGATGGTATTCATGAGGATGGCAGTTGACAAGGTCTGTAGCAACTACTGACTTTTCTCTATTAGTCAGGAACAATTGACATACTGGCCTGTGGTTAAGAGAGAACAGGTGCAATATCTCCTTTACTGGGTGACATCTGCACAATGAAAATGCCTTCTTTGTCTCAAACTCCAATATGACTCATAATTGGGCTTGAATGTCTGCTTAAATCAATCAGCCGTTCCAACCCAGAACTTGGACTTTGCTGCTGGAGGACTGAATGCTTCACAGTAGATGAGAAAGGAAAGCACATTTGCCTGTGGTATGCAATCTGATATTGTGTGCTTGATGTCAGCCTGTGACAGTTCAGTATGGCAAATGCCACCTTGGGTGTCAAGGGTCACTCAAGAACATCACTTTTCATTAGCTGTAATATTTCATTTGTGCTCATCTATTTAGCCAGAGCAAATTTTATTTTCTTTGTTTATATTACAAAGCAAAGTAAATGTAATTTGCTGGCTTGATTTCTCACAGTAGCCGCATGGCTGCTTCAGACGCCTTACAATAGTAATGGCGGTTAATGGAATAAATTCAGCCTCTATCCAATTAATTAGAAATTGCCCCGCGATCACTGTTTGCTAATGGAAAGCAGATAGATATTTATGTTCACAAATGTGCCTTGTCACCTCTGATTTTAACTAATGCCATGCTTTCTTTTTGTTTCCCAGAGAACAGAGGACCTGTCCCTTGAAAAACAGGCGTAGATAATGATAACAGATATCGCTTATTGTACAAGCTATTTGTGCCTTATGTTTTTTATTAGCGTGCGAGGCTTAATTGTATTAGAGATCACAATATATTGTAATGGTTTGTAATGGAGAACAATGTTTAACAATACGAGTCAATTAATTTGCTTGCATTACATTATGCACATTGAGAGCCTTGCCTAATAGAGGACCAGTATTGTGGAAGTTGTGCCCAAAAAGGCAAGCAGAAGGCAAAAAGACCAATAATCAGGATTGCTTGTGTAGGTAAAGGTAGGGCTTTGCTATGTTATGTGATGTATTGACTCGTGATCTGTTGACTGGTAGTTTAAAAGAGCAGCATAAGAGGTGCAAAAAGCACAGATCCTCAGAATGAATTAAGCAGAGAGATCCTTGCACTGCAAGCCCTTATGTAGAGTTTACTCTCCAGCAAGGAAAGCAGGGACCAGTACAGACGTGACAACGCCAATTCTCACTCCAAATTTCACAACAGTGCATTACATAGCCTTAGATGTAGTCTTTTGCAGTGCATTGATGTTATTCAGGAGGAATTCAAGGTAAAAGGTAAATCTTTCAGGGGGCTGTTTAGCCACAATTGACCGTTCTAGATGTTCTCCATAAAATTTGTATTTTTTTACTTCAAGTCCACTTTAAGGGCTTGTTCACACCAGAATGCAGTGCAGGAAACCCGTGTTCCATGCATGTTTCCTGCACCACGTTCAAAACACACTGGGTGTGCGATCTGCTGCTGGTGTCAATATATTCCAGAGCCTCTCCCATCCTCTGGAAGTCACTACCCCAATCTGTCTGATTATCTCCTACTCTGCCCACTTTTAGGCGATCCCTGAAAACTCATCTCTTCAGGGAGGCCTATTCTGCCTTCAGCTAACAACCTAATCTTCTACTTCCCTCATCAGTTCATCCCTCACAGTTACTACCTTTGGTTTCACCAATCCCTCCCTATTAGATTGTAAGCTCATAGGAGCAGGGCCCTCCTAACCCTCTTGTTTTGAATTGTATTGTTGCTGTATTGTCTCCCTTTATATTGTAAAGCGTTGCGCAAACTGTTGGTACTATAAAACTCAACGACACCTCAGATGCAGATCACAAACACAGTGCATTTCCCTGCACCAGATCCCATGGTACCATGCTATTTGGTGTGGTACATATTTGAAAAGTAGTGCATGCACTTCTTTTTGTGTGATACAGTGTGATTTCAACTCATGCAGAAGGTGGGTCGTGTTCCTGTTCAGTTCAGTTGTGAAGTAGTTTCATGGTGTCATTGTATGCACAGCCTATAGTAGAGTAAATCTTCACATTCTTTTGTCATGTTTTGTTTTCGTTTGTGTTCAAACATGAGGCATGCCACATGGCACTACATAGACTAATGTAGTACCTCTGTGGTCTATAAACTAACAACTCCTGTGACATAATTACAGATCCCTGGGTCTCTCAGTCTAGTGCTGGTGCAGGTGAGGGATGAACAGTAATTAGATCCGACCCAGACACAAACAGGCAGAGCAATTAACAGAGATGTCATCATGTTGGAAGAGATGTGTTTAATCACACTAGCACTCTAATATTTGTGATGCAACATAGAGGAAATGGCTGGACATGGATTAAACACTGTGTGACATGGAACAAGAAGTTGCCTGTCCTTTTAGCAAATGGGGACACGCTGAGTGAATGATAACATAGACAATAGGAGTATTGATCAGCCATGATACTACAAAGTGCAGCCACTACATGTAAGTCAAACAAACAACACAAGGAATAGAAATACACTAATGCCTAGTTAAAACAATAAAACCATTGGAACATGTACAATATTTTAATATTTCCTGATCCCCATACACCATAAGTTGTATAAAACTTTCAAAGAAAATAAGTCCTCAAGACACCTGTTTTATAATGCATGTCAATAGCAATGGTATCCCTCATGGATACCTTAAAGTGGTAGTAAACCCTCCTATCATTTTCAGCCAAGGAAGCTGCCATCTTGGCCTCTGTTTAATCTACAACTGCACATGTGATCGGCTATGACACCAGCCATTGGATGGTTTGACAGTTTGGTTTAGAGCACAACCAATGGGAGTGTTACATTTCCGGCACCTGTTAAATGCATGGGTTTACTACCGCTTTAATTGTATAGCGATAGGGAGCTGTCGGCATCAAAATTACTAGAATTATCTAAATAAAAAACCTGATTAAAGCTCAAACCATTCCTACTGTATGGACACTAGACCTGTTAGTTCAGTTTAAAAAGAGCATGTATTGAAAAAGTAAACAGACACATATACACATACAAATGCAAAATTGGTACCACAAAACATACAAGTTTAAAACCTAAATCCACCTCTCATAGAAAATTGACATCCTTTGTGCCTAAATATTAGGACTAACGTCCATGTCAGTGTAGAGAATATAATCTCTCAGTGTTTCAAAAATGAGTGTACACGAGGAAAAAATATTAGGGAGTAACTAGTGGGAGTTCCCCCACTAGCCTCTAAAGCAGCCAGCGGTGAGCAGTGAAACCGGTCAGGCAGGTAACCAATCCACCTCCTACTCCCGATTTATCGAGGAATAATGATACCTTTGGCGCTGGGATCTTTCTACATGGAAATATTGGACTGCAGACACACAGGTCCACTTTAATGCAAAGTCAGCTTCTACCAAGCAAAAATAAAAAATGTGTGCAGTGCACAGTTTGCCTGACTATTGGAAACATAGATTTTTTTATCCTTCAGGCAAATCTCAATGATTGATCCATTTTTTCCATATAAAAGAAGTCAGCCTTTTAACTGTGTGTTAGCTAGGATGAAAATGTCACCTGCCTCAGGTTATTATGCCATAGCATGTTCATCACTTTTTATGTCAGGTCTGTTATCTCTGTTCTCATTTAATAGGAGATAGCTTTATCTACGTGTACTGTAAGTTGATCAAAGAGTTGCCAATCCTTTTTACAAATGCCCTCTGCCTTGTTCACATCCAGCTTGATCAATTCTCTGCTTGAGCGATTTTTTTACTGAATGAATCATCGATAAACATTTCGGCTTGTTGATTTTCAGTTCATCATCATTATCACTTGTTCCTTAACTTACTGCCTGATTTATTTTAAGGGTGGCTTAGATCTCCTGCACATATCTTACATACTGGCATTGATTTACTAAAGGCAAATAGACTGTGCACTCTGCAAGTGCAGTTGCTCCAGAGCTTAGTAAATAAGAGGATGCTCTGCTGACTTCCATCATCCAATCATGTGCAAGCATCAATGCTTTTTTTAAAATTGTCCTTGCATGTGATTTGGTATTCTTTGCAAAGTGAAGCTTTACCTCATTTATCCAGTGAGATGCCTGGATGAGGAGTTTTGATGCTGATGTAGGCCTCTGGAAATGTATTGCACAATACACATGTGTCTGAACTCGTTAGAGATGTTAGATGACTGAGCCCAGAAGTGGACAGCGGCAAAGGGCACTGAGGCTTGAGCAAGATGCATTTTTAGAACAGGAGTCTCCAAACTATCCAAACAAAGATCTAATTTACTGTCCTTCAGATTTTAGAGAGGCCAGACTGTGGCCAATGGGAGAAGAAAATGTCACAGCGTCAGTGGGAATGAACAATGTCTTAAGCTTGGTGGTAAATGGGAGTAAAATAATGCAGTTGTCACTAGAAGGAATAATATTGCCCCATTGTTGGTATAAGTGGGAGGAATAATGCCTCATCATTGGTGTTAGTGAGAGGAATAGTGCCCCATCATTGGTGTCAGTGGGAAGAATAGTACCTTGTCATTGATCTCTGTGGGAGGAATTATGCCCCATCACTGGTCTCTATGGAAGGAATAGTGCCCCATCATTGAAGTCAGTGAGAGGAATAGTGTCCAATCATTGGAGTCAGTGAGAGAAATTATGCGCCCTTCATTGGTATCAGTGGAAGAAATAGTGCCCTATTATTGATGTCAATGGGAGGAACAGTGCCTCGTCATTGGTATCAATGGAAAAATAGTGTGCCATCATTGGTGTCAATGAGGTGAATGGTGCCTCATTGTTGGTGTCAGTGGGAGGAATAGTGCCCCAAGGGGCAGATCAGGGCAATCAAAGGGCCACAGCTTTGAGACCAGTGCTTTAGAATGTGAGGAACAAAGGGCCAGCAGGGAGGACAAAAGTAACTATACTGTTTATCTTGTTTTTTTGCCAGTAAAAATATTTTTAAAAATACAGATCAGTAGTTATAGTTCCTTTTAATTCTGATGGAACAAGATTTCTGAGAGATCACTTACCTTCTTTTATGTGGTGCTTCCTTGCTGTCCGAACCAGCAAGATGTTACATCATCACAGCTCCTTCACTTGTATGAGATTTTAGCCATTTAGGGCCCATTCAGACCATTTTATTTTATGTGCGCTACCATTCAGGATCACAATGTGCTAAAAGAGCATGAAAACTAGTAGTTACCATTATAATCTATAAAACTCTTCTCACATTAGTGTGTTGCATTGGAGGCATTGTGTTTGCTTTAAAGAATTCTGCTTGCTGCATCATTTTCACATTACATTTTAAAGCTTTGGGTTCTACAAAAAATGCATTATGTGCTTTGAGAAAGACGCATAAAAATACAAGTGCATTCTTTAATGCAATAGTGTGAATGGGCCCTAAGCAAATTGTGTTCTTTAGGGAAGGCTTAAATTGCACCTCTCAGCGACCTGGCTGTCAGCAGAATCACTATTGTAAGATGGCCTAAAACTGGCCATACCCCAGTAGAATTTCATTTTAAAAAATCTGCTATCAGGACCTTTGTTCGATTTTTTAAAAGTTCATTTGATCAAAACAGTGATCATTTTCAACCATAGTGAGGAGAAAAATAGAAGTAGAAAAAATATTTTTCTTTAGTGAATTAAATTGTAACTGTTTTTGTTTGCAAAAAAAAAATTGCATATAGTAACGTGCATATGTACCCTGAAATAGAACATTGAATTCGAAAGATTAGAATAGAAGTCAACCGAAAGTTTTAATATGCAATTTGGTGAGTCCATACTGGTACCATTGAATACTTTGATGAATGTTCTTTTCTGAATTTATATAGGAACACTGAAATTCTACTGGTGTATGACCAGCCCAGGAGCTGGGACACCACTTTCAGCATAAGGAAGCCAGTGGAGTGATTTCCATTGTCTTGCTGAAACTCCTCTAACAATAGAGAAAAGGGTATTGTGGCAGAACAGATGTTTTACAAAAAGAATATAAATAAGAAGCATAAGTGTTCAGCCCCCTCCAAATTTTCTAGTAAAGGGGGGTGGCATTTCTTTTAACAATCTGTCCAGGCGCTGTGCAAGAGTAACAAATGAATCGAAGCTGTGTGATTTTTCTGCATGCCACACAAGAAGGCATGTTGGTGTTTTGGAAGCAATTGCTTTGTTTTTTTGTTTTTTTTTCTTTTGTTATGCGCTGCTCTGAATGAAGCGTTCCTTCCTTTCATAGACAACAGTATGGGCATATTTAGGAAGCAAACAGTCACTGCACATGTACTTCCACATACATGTGTTTTGAATAACAGTCAAGGATTCACCACCAGTGAATGTTTGCAGCCACATTATACACTGTGCTGATGCATAATAATGTAACATTTATTAAAATGTCATAAAGTGGTGTGAACTAAACCTATAAGAATTGAGGCAAATTGCCTTGTGTATTTACGCAATTTACGCAGCACTTTGCATATACATTGTACGTCTACATCAGTCCCTGCCCTCAATAAGCTTACAATCTAGAGGTCTTAACTTACATTCATACATAGTTGGGAAAGGCTGGCCAGCACATATGGTGTCCATGAGCACTTAATAAAGCGGAGTTCCACCCAAAAGTGGAACCCCCTTAACTTCTTCCCCCCCCTCCGGTGCCACATTTGGCATCTTTCAGGGGGGAGGGAGGAACAGATACCTGTTTTTGACGGCCACCCTTCCCCACTTCCTGGAGACAGCGTAGTGCGCCGTCCCTCAGAAGTTCGGCCTCCTTCCTCTGCTGCCAGGGCAGTTAGAAAGCGGGTTATGAGTAAGCGAACATATAGTTCATGAAGCGCGTCAACCTTTTCTGCCAACTCACTGTGGATGTTAGCATATTGTCTGCACTTTATATTTTTTGGATGATTTTTCAATAAATTTCATAACTTTTTTCAAGTTCCGGTGTGCGGTCAAAATCTTTGCTCTTCACTACTCGCCGAATCACAGATTGGACCTGCACCTGTGTACCTGAATTCAATTCACCTGCATACCTATTCAACACACCTGGAGCAGCCCACTTCCCTTGCTTTGGTTCAGTTAGAAAGTGCAGTAAGGCTTCACTGGCAGTTTCCCTTACGAAGAATGGCAGCAGCAGCACCCAACAGCCGATCCCGAAAATCGACTCTGGGTGCCGGCATCGTGGGCTCCCTGGACAGGTAGGTATCCATATATTAAAGGTCAGCAGCTACAGTATTTAATTTTTTTTTTCCTCAGGCGGAACACCGCTTTAATATGCTCCTATGTATGAAATTGTTGGAAAGAGAAAGAGAACAACCACTGAGAGGTCTTTTTCTATAAGTTAAACTTCAATAAGTAAGTCGTTGATAAATCATTTTGTTGCCAGTGGTTTAGACATTAATGGCTGTGTGTTGAGTTATTTTGAGGGGACAGCAAATTGACAATGTTATACAAGCTGTACACTCACTACTTTACATTGTAGCAAAGTGTTATTTCTTCAGTGTTGTCACATGAAAAGATATAATAAAATATTTACAAAAATGTGAGGGGTGTACTCACTAATGTGAGATACTGTATATTAAAAAGATGTGTGTACTTGCCTATTTTTAATCCTCTCTGGTCTTGTCACATGATCTGACAGCTCTGGCTCCCCTATGCCAATGACCGGCTGCTGCATTGGAGAGGAGGGAGCCCTGACAACAGCTGGGCCAAAGACCAATGGGTGACATCACTGCTTCTGGAATTCGCAGCTGTTGTCAAGCGCTCCCTAAACCAGAACTGCAGGCCATATGACCAGATCAGAGCAGATTTAAGATAGGTAAGTACACACATCTTTTCACGGTTAGTCAGGATAGGTAGGAGGAATGGATAGGGAACACTTTTCAGAATAGTTAGGCTTTTCTTCCACTTTAAGCGTTGAGGATTTGAGCTGATTTATTTATTGCAGTTTTACTTATAGAAAAATACCTCTCAATAGTTGATCTCAACCTTATAAACAACTTCCCTTTCCTTCAATTTTATAGGCAGGATAGGTAGGAGGAAGAGGAAGGTAATATTTTTTAAGAACTGTTAGATCTAGGCTTTCACTTTAATAATAGACAATAGGTGGAAAATACCAGGTGTGTTTATAAAGTTTGGTAAATGGTATCAGCATACAAACAAAACAGAAGATACAAACAAAATGACCTTTATTGGCAATGTTCATTAAGCTTGTGGAAACTGTCAGCAAAGGCCTCTTTAGGAATCGATCGCAGAACCGCGGTCACACTCTTGGATTGCCACCATGTCCAAACAATGTGTGCTTTCATGACACTGTTCAGGTGGGGAAACAGAAAGAAGTCTGCAGGCGCCTCTTTTTGGGTGTTGGGGTAGACGGTGAACACCATTCCATTGATTGCCGCTTGGATTCTTGATCGAACTGGTAGCACCAAGTCTCATCCCCCTGTGACAATGGTCCGCAGAAAGGATGGGTCCTGTTCACACATGGTAATGAAATCTCCAAAGGTTTTCATCCGTTTTCTGTTCCATTGTCAGCTTGCACAAACTGGGAAAGGATCTTCCGCTTACCCAAATCATCGTGGATGATGGCGTGCACTGTGTCCTTGCTAATGCCCAATTGCTCCACCATTAATTGTAGAGTCAGTCGCTGATCTAGTGCCAGCATTTGTCGCACTCAATCATGTCTGAGGTTCTGCTTGTCAATGGCCAACCCGAACGTGGCTCTTTCTCAGTCGTTTTCTTCTTGTTGCAAAAGTGTTTGAACCAGTTGTAAACACATTTCCTGCTCACGGCCCATCCACTGACACCAACATTTCATGTGTCTTCATCGCTGTTTTCCCCAATTTGTAGCAGAACTTGATGTTCACACGTTGCTCCATAGCACTGTGACCCTATCTCATACTGACTACGTTCAACTACGTTCAACTGACCACAGTGGGTTAACCTTGACAGTCACGTGTACTCCACGCTAGCTGGTGCTTCTCAACGTGTCCCTGGATAGCCATGTTTATGTGCATGCACCTGGCCCATGTTGCCCTTGAGATATCGGACCATTCACCAAACTTTTTAGACACATCTCATACATTCAATTTCCATAGACACTGGTGCCATTATTGCTTCTTTGAAGCTGCTGTTTAATAACTTTATCACACTCAATATTATGATTCAATCACCAATGTGCATCAGGGGTCTATGCATGCATGGGGAGGCTTTTGGTACCCACACCTAATGAACCAGCCCAACAGCCTGGCAGTTTTGGCATTTGTTAGAAAAGCTGGACTTTGAGTATTCTAAACTAGTATAATCTCCTGTGGGTTCATTTTTCTCAGCTGGCTCTATTTTAACACTAAGCAAAATGAGATCTATCCTATGAACATTCTGCACACTAAACAGTGTTTAGTAAAACATTGCATATTGTCGGGGATGGCCCAAGACATTGTGCTGCCTGGGTCCAAGGATTAAATGCTGCCCCCCGACCCCAAAAAAAAAAATCACGCACACCGCATCCATTATTTTATATCATGATAATTAAAACTAAAATTAAATTTATCGGGAAGTCAGATTTACATGCAACAGCATCTTGTCTATATGCAAAATTATATGACATACCATTATGTCCAATTCCAAGGGACGGGCTAGGGCAGTATATAGACAGGCTAGGATAGTATAGGGGCAGGCTACTAGGGTAGTATATGGACAGGCTAGGGTAGTATAGGGGCAGGCTAGGGCAGTATATAGACAGGCTAGAATAGTATAGGGGCAGGCTAGGGTAGTATATGGACAGGCTAGGGCAGTATGGGGGCATGCTGGGGTAGTATATAAACAGGCTAGTGTAGTATATAGACAGGCTAGGGCATTATAGGGGTGGGCTAGGGCGGTATAGGGGCATGCTGGGGTAGTATATAAACAGGCTAGGGTAGCATATAGACAGGCTAGGGCAGTATAGGGGTGGGCTAGGGTAGTATAGGGGCAGGAGGAGCAGCCCAGGGGGCAGTTGTCTTCACGACACGCAAAACGGCTGGAAAATAAATCTTGGTCGTCAATTTTCTGAGTAAATAGAAGAGAAGGTGAGGCAGCCGTGGTTCAATGTGCTGCCCCTCTCTATGTGCTGCCTGGGTCCAATGAACCCACTGGGACCCATGGTAGGGCTGGCCCTGCATATTGTGTTCTAAAAACCACTGGCATCCCAGTGCAAGCCAGGTTGCTTTGCCAGTTGTGACTGATGTGGATTAACAGGCTTAACTAAGCAATAGCAAGACCGGCACTGCAGCTAATGACAGGCTAATCTCTCAGTTAGTACTTAGTAAATACCCCTGGTTATAATTGGCATTTAAGTTCATTTGTTGTTCATTTACTTACAGAGTCATTAATGACTGCTTGATCCTTGACAATCTCTGTCTTTCAACTCAGGTTTTCAGATTTGTATTCATTTGCTACAATGGTATTCGCTGATCATAACTATTATTGTACCACATGTTCGTACACATAAGCACAATGTGGACTCCTTTGCTATATATTCCACAGCTACTTCCTATACTCCATTTGTCCTTATTTAAAGTATGGGCCACTGAATGTTCCCCACAGCTCTCAGTGACAGACAAGTGTGGTTTCGCCCTAGTCCCTAGTTTCCCTTTATGTGTTATTTATTAACAGATAGTACATATCTACAGTTTGGACAAAAAAAACCACAAATGTATATTTTACTCAGAACGGAAATGCACTACTTATGTGTATCTCTTTCCTAAACTGCCCATTTGCAGCAGCTGGAATATGTTGTAAGGCATTAACAGAATAGTCATGTTATTTCATGAAGTTCAACTTGTTTTTGAAACAAAAAAAAAACTGAAACAAAAAGAAATCCATACTCACAACATGTTGCTAGTGAAAAAAAGGCAGAACGCACAGGTTTTAAACATGATGGATCATTTTATATTGAATGAATATTTATGTGCCTGGTTCTTTTATCATTAACATGGTGAAGCACAGTGGGGGCTGGAGCCAATACTATGTAGATTAGCTTTTGCTCCTCTGTTACATTACTTGGAGAGTGATATATTTGTCTGGAGGTTCTCTTTCTCATGAATGAAAATCTATTAACTCTTGATTTATTTTATATATACGGTTACTAATGTTACACAATACCTTTAAACATGTGTTTTAGGTTTTGGTAACCTTAAGGATGACATACAGTGCAAATTTAAAATATTCTTTTGTGTCCTGCCTTTGACAGGTAGTATCATTAAAAATGAGTATGTGCAAACATTTCAGGTCTAATTTCCACGTATGTTTTAATCTGTAAGCAGTAATATTGTGTTTCTATTGGAAGAGAAACTACTAGCAAAACAGCTGTGCTTAGAAACCAATCAGCTTCTAGGTTTTTATCGTCAAAGATTAATTGAACAAGCTGAAGTTAGAAGCTAATTGGTTAATATGCACAGCTGCATCCGATTCTGAGTGCACCAATTTTAGTAAATCTCCCCTAATGTATTAAGTTTAATATAATATATTACAAACATAAAAAACATTTTCAGTATAGGCAAAAGAAAACATATGGATCCACCACAGCTCCAGCTCCTCTTCAGCGCTGTCACCTCCAGATTTACCAATCCAGCAATACTTCCTGTGAGCCCAGAGTGTCAAGGCTCCTCCCACACCCTGAGCACACAGATGACAGCTGTAGCATTCAGGATGCACCCACCAACGGAGGATTAAGAGGGTAAAGAAAACCTATGACATCACTTAACCTGACCCAGGAAACTATAAGGCACTTGGGGTATATATATATATATATATATATATATATATTTTTATATATATATATAACTTTTTTAGGAAAGAATGCTCTTAGGGGCAGGTGGTAAGAAGGGGGCAAGGGGGAAGGGGGGAGAATCCCAAGCCCAGAGTTGAGCTTTAAAGTTTACCTAAACAGAACTTGAATCTAACCTGTACTTTGCCAGTCCATGGGCTACAATTAGGACTGGATTGCTAATATTAAAATTATGCACTTTAGATATAAAAAAAAAATGTAAAATATTTTCAGGTTCATATTCAAAAATTTACAAAAATGGAACAAATAAAGGTAAAGCAAAACTGGAGCAGTTACCCACAGCAGCCAAGTTCCATGCTGCACTAGATAACTACGTTCCATGCTTAATTAGAAATATGCAACTGTACTAGTTGCAAAGGGCAACTGCTCTACTTTTTCCCCACCATTGATTCGTTTTGCAACTTAAATAGATATTTGCATAATTTCGAACATAGTAATAAGGCAGTAACACAATATATAGGATTTTTATTATTATTATTATTATTATTATATGGGACTTATATAGCACCAAAAGCTTGAACAGCACTTTACAGGGAGTCAGTACACTTACAATACATTTTAATTCAAGAGGGTTAGGAGGGGCCTGCTTGTCAGAGCTTACTATCTAATAGGAAGTTACGAATGGTCAAACCTGTGAGAGATGAGAAAGTGAAAGTTCAGTTTTTTAGGGTGGATATTATTGCAAAATACCACTTCCAAGCACAGGATCCTTGATCAAACTGGTTGGAAATTATTAGTTGGTTATGTTGTGTTATGTGTTGATGATTCATGATGTGTTCAGTACTTAGGTACTTTTACATACAGCAATCAGCATTACAAATGAATCCTATGTCAAATTAGCTTCTGGATGTCAGATAGGCCTAGTGATGTAGGTGTTTCACTTGGACATGCCCAATGTCCAATGGCCAATGCCCAAATCTGCAAAATTTGGCTGTCAATACATACAGTATAGATGAATTTGATAACGGTAAGAATTCTTAGCATTGGTATTTAGAGGCTGGATCAGATGGAGTAGGGTCAGCATTGCTATAAAATGTATGCAATAGTCGACATAGCCATCAAACATGCATACAATTATTAAATAAAGCCCTTTAGCTAGACATGTGCATTGAGAAAACATGCTTTGATGTTTATGGTTCTTGAAGTATTTGGATGTTACTCTAAGAGTTCATGGATCAATAAAACAGTGTTGGGTGCAGTGTCTCCGTCTGTATGTCACCAGAGTTATTACATTTGCTGATGTCATGTCTGCAAATACAGGAGCTTTTATGTAGCATTAGGTGGAAAAAGAAGAGTCCAAGAGTCTAACCATTTGCAAATAGCTATGGCTAGATTTATTTGGGGTGTGATCTACTTAAAGTGAACCTTTGCCAAGACTGTTCAAACTAAAATATTTATATATTATGAACAAGCAGAAAATGGACTTTATAAAACACACTATCATTCACCTTTGTATCTATAGGAATTGTGGAGAGACTCATCTTCAAATTCACAGTAAAATCACTGGGTTGTCAGCTACAGTATATCCCTACAATTCTTACAATAGTATTATCATTTTGTATTATTAATTTTATTAAAATTATTTTAGGGTGCATGACATACCAGCCAACCCCAATGCACTGTTTAATTGAGCAATTATGTGTCAAATGAGGTATAATGTTGATAAATGTAAAGTTATGCACTTAAGGGCTAAGAATGTGCATGCATCATACATACTAGAAGGAGTACAACTGGAAAAATCACTGGTGGAAAAGCATCTGGGGGTTTTGGTAGATCATATGTAAAACCAATCATTAAATATCTCATATAAGCTTTAGAATGGTGGTATCATTGCAAAGGTAATTTTAAGGCCTGTGCACACAGGACTGTTTTGGACTGTTTTACAGCTGCTGTTTTTGGCTTTAGACATTTTTTTCTACAGTCAATAAACTTCCCATCATGTTATCCTATGTGTCCATGCACACATAAGCTGTTATCAACTATTTTGGGCAGAGGAGTTTTTGGGCTGTAAAAAAACCCCAAAACTAGTGGGTTCTGAGAGGAGTTTTCAGCTGTAAAACAGCTCTAATTCTGAAAACAGCTTAAAAATGCCAAAAAAAGCAGAAAAACGCAGCTATTTGTCATTTGTCAGAGTTTCTGAGCCATAAACTTTTATGGGAGAATTGTTTTGTTAAAAAAAGCTAAAAAACTCTACAGCTAAAAAAAGCCAAAAAACACTGAAAAACGCTACTACAAAAACACTGAAAAACTCAGTCTACTGCCTTCCACTAATGTTACTGGCTTTTTTATAACGTCTAGTGTGCATGAGGCCTAAAAATCTGTAGCTATCATTAAAATAATATCTGTTAATCTTGCCATTAAAGTGGTTGTATACCCTAAAATATAATTTTTACCTACAGGTAAGCCTATAATAAGGCTTACCTGTACACAAAATTAATATCTCCTAAACCTGTATGGTTTAGGAGATATTCACCTTGCATCAGCTGCTGACGTCATAGCGCATGCGCAGGACCTTCCCGGAAAACCTGCCGGAAACAAGGGCTCAAGCGCGCATGCACAGGAGTGATGTCTCGCGGCTCCGGCTACTCACAGCACCGGAGCTGCGAACCCGGAAGTGTCCCCCGAGGGAAGATGTCAGCTCCCTCTGCATGGACCGAGCGTCCCTGACAGAGCTTTGTTCTGATGTAAGTGTTTCTTAATGAGCTAGTATATGGTGCATACTAGCTCATTATGCCTTTGCCTTACAGGTTATTTTTTTAAATGAGTATACAACTGCTTTAAAAGCCCTGTTCAGGCACTTCCTGTTTTGAGGTGACAACTCTCTGTTCCTGTCTACCAACTGTGCTCTTGTGTTGTCACCCATTTACATGGGCTTTTGATGGGCACTATAAATATTTGTTTCAACATATATTAGGCAGGCATAATTTGCTGTTGTCACCATGAGGAAATCTTCCATGAGAAATGCCATGCAGCAGAGGCTGCAAGAGGGCAACAACACTGATATGCACCAATACATGGAAAAAAGATGAAAAAAAGTATTTTATCACTAGAATTAAAACAAAGAATATATTCTTTTACATACTAGGCTTTAGCTTTGTCTCATTATTTAGTGAATTCAACAGCCCCTATATAAACCAATATCCTACTTCCCATTAGCATGAAGTCCTCCTCTAATGCCTCGTACACACGGTGCAACTGTTGTACGACCGCACGTTCAACAATCGGCTGTTGGCGATTGTGTCTAGTGTACTGAAATGAGTCAAGTAATTGGCCAACAAAGCCGAACGTGGTGACGTGTTACGAGCATATAACGAGGAAGTTCAGGTGAATGTGATTTGTGAATTAGGAACACAGGTTTACACGACCGAGCATTTCCTGGATTCAGAGCATGCGTGTTTGCACTTTCAACTTTTGTTGGGCCAACTTCTGTACACACGAGTCAACAGTCATACAACGGCTTGTTGGCCAACAAAAGTTTTCTAGTTTGCTCAGCCAACTTCTTTTGTACGATTGTTGAATGTCGGCTGTTGTAACCGCGCGTATTAACGGTCGGATTATCATACAACAAGCTGTTGTACGACTGTTGTTGTATGACAGTTTTACCGTGTATACGGTCCATAAGGCCAATAGTTTGATACCAACGCAGCTGTTTTATATCTTATTGTCCACCTATCTTGAGTATTTGAACAAACGTTTGTTTGTAGAAAAAAAAATGTATTGACTATCCCTGCAGTGCCTAGGACAATACATTTACCATGTAATACCAAACCTCCATGTTTGTAAAGTAGCTGAGACAGCATCCTTACACATGAAATATATATTAGGATGCTATGCAATAGACGCTTTGCCTTGTCTCCTGGTGCTATTCATAAAAAGTGAGCATTGGTTGACTCGACACCAGTTATCCAGTCTATTAGTCAGGGATTACCTGTCTGACTTGCAGTGGAGAGGACACAGTGACACTGAATGGCAGGCTGGTGCTTCAGGGTTCCCTTAGGGCTGGGAATGATAACCACATTTACCTTGCTTGCCATTGTTTTCCTATTTCTCTATCCATCAGTGTATTACTGGATAATATTACATTTCATTTGAAATAAAAGCTGTAAAATCGGTAGCGGCTTGATTAACATTGATTGTCGAGTGAAGACTGATACGAACAAATAAACCATTATCCAAGGGGATCATAGCAGTTATAGTTTTTGTTCATTTTATTGATCTGTTCTACTTTTTTTCATTGTGCTATATGGCGAATGAATATGAGATCAGAATGCGCTTGCTGGCAGACAGACACTGAAATGAATACATCATTTAAGCATGGCAGAAAATGAGCACAATGCCTTCACTGCCGCAGCATAGAAGATAAGAAATAAATTCTAAAGGACAGGGTAATTAAAGACAGAGAGACTTTTATGATGTCACTCGGTACAATTCCATGAAAGGGCGATAGTGTCAAATAAATTTGTACGTTGATAGAAGATCAATGTAGACGTCATTGAGATTCTCGATAAGATTGAACTCAATAACTGCAGTAAGTATAAACTAAACATATAACATATGTTGGGGAGCTTATCTGTGCAAAACTTTAGTGACAAATGTCTGAAGAACTGATCTTGTCATAGACTGTGGCATTATGATTAAACACTTTGGGGGAGATTTACAAAAAATGGTGCAGCTGTGCATAGTAACCAATCAGCTTCCAGGTTTCATTGAAAAAGCTTGATTGAACAAGCTGAAGTTAAAAAGTGGATTGGCTACTATGGACAGCTGCACCATATTCTGTGTGTACCAGTTTTAGTAAACCACCCATTTTGTAATACCCCACAACAGTATAATTGATTTGGAGGGGAACAGGGGAAAGCAGTGTTGCCCAACCCTTAGGATTACAAGCCTTCCTGAAAAAGCTACAACCTTACCTAATGAGTCACTGCCCAGTCACTCTTTATGGGGCACAGAGAAGCAGACACTTCTGATGACACTGTTTATCCCTGTAATCAGGAAAAATTATGCTGCCTGCTGATTGGTGAGCTATAGAGCTGACCCAGCAGGGGGTGTGTGGGACCTCTGCAGGGAGACCGCTGCTCCCACACAGAGTAGGGATCCTCCTCTGCAGCATGGAGGAGACATTTCTTTTTTCCCAACGAAAAACAAATTCTAAGACTTTGAACACTCTTTGTTTTGATACAACTTGAATGTACGTATCTGACTTAAACTGAAAAGTTCTGTTGGCCTTTAACTGCCTTTTCTCAATTTCACCCCAAACCCATTGGAGTTGATTTACTAAAACTGGATAGTGCAAAATCTGGTGTAGCTCTGCATAGAAACCAATCAGCTTCCAGGTTATTTGTCAAAGCTTAATTGAGCAAGATGAAGTTAGGACACAATTGGCTACCATGCACAGCTGCACCAGATTTTCTGATCTCCAGTTTTAGTAAATCAACCCCTGTGCTACTTGCTGTTCACAGTAATTTTCTGCATTATATTACCACATTGTTGTAACAATAAGAGCCACATTTCTGCCTTATAACGAAATTAAAGTGACCCTAAACTCTGGTTTAAAAAATTATATTTGTGTATTATGTAAAAAGTACCTTCTGTTGCTCTTTGTCTCCTCCAAATCCCCAAATTCCTTTTGTTTTGCTGCTGTGATCCAACTTCCTGTAAGAGGGTGGCTACACTCCTTCTCCATGGTCCCATTGTAAGTAGGAGCGTAGCCACCATCTTTCTCTTACTCCTGAGATGGACTATGGGGTTTGTAGTGTTTATTTCTATTTTAGCCTCCACAATTTTGCCATGTTTTGATACATTGACCAAACACATTTCAGAGTTTCCAATTAAGAGCCGGTTCACACAGGGGTGACTTGTCAGGCGAAGTCACGCTCCATGCAGTACAATAGATCCGTTCTAATAGGAGAGACTCAAGTCGCTCCGACTTAGAAAAAGGTTCCTGTACTACTTTGGGGGTGACTTCAAGCAACTTACATTGACTTGTATTACAGAAGTCGCTTGCAAGCCGTGCCGAAGTCACGCTGTGCGGGGTGGCTTTGAGTTGCCTCTGAAGTTGGATCGCCCCTGTGTGAACTGGCTCTGAGGCACACTCAGGGAGGTATCTTTTTACTGTTTTTCACAGGTTTTGATGCATTTAACACCTTTTTACAGCGTATGTTTTCCCCAAGCGTAATTTCATGTGTTTATAGATTGATAAGAGAAACAGTAGTGAAAACTAGTAAAAGCAAGTTTAATCTACTGAAATAAAATGCCATATTTCACCAGCTGCTTTCTAAATAGCCTCCAAAGAGTATATATTGTGCATAAATGTGCCACATGTATTATTATGTATTGTATATTACAGAAATGTCATTGAGATAAACAGCCTCTTATTGCTTGCAATTGTTTCATCATCATAGCGGGATTTTGTATTAGCTCTGAGTGCTAAAATTAGCTATTTCTCTTGTCTTTAGGCATACTTCAGACAGGGTGTTGCCCTTCAGTATCTTGGTCGCCATGCAGATGCCTTGGCTGCATTTGCATCCGGATTGGCTCAGGATCCCAAGAGTTTACAACTGCTGCTAGGCATGGTGGAAGCAGCAATGAAATCCCCTATGAGAGGTGAGTGACATTTATTATACTTTGAACATATTCAATATCTATTGTCTCCTGTATACAAACAGAATTCCCAGTATCTTGGGCTACTCCCTTGCCACCTATCTTCCCCCAGTCCAACAACACTTTATCAGTGGCCAATAAAGGTGCTCTCATTCAGCAGAGGATACATGGGTGTGCTATTTTAGCCTAAGGGCCCTTTCACATGGGCATTCCGTTCAGGTCCGCCTGTCCTTTGTTCAGGCGGACCAGAATGGACACTCAATGCAGCTCTATGGAGCAGCGGATGTCATCGATCCGATCCTGTCCGTGAAAAACAGACGGATGGAAATCCTATTTTCCAACCGTCTGTAGAATCGGATCGGAGAGGATTGGATGACAAAGGACAGGCGGTCTGTTGTTATCTAATCCCATAGAGCAGAGTGGGGCTCTGACAGTTCCATCTCCACTCAGTGAGTGGAGACGGAGCTGTCATCCGCCTGCTCAGTGGGGATCGGTGGATTGATCCCTGCTGAGCAGAGCGGAGTCCGCTCATGGAAAGCCCCATGTGAAAGGGGCCTTAAGGTTGCATTCATATCTGAGCAGAGCAACTTTGGGGCATTTTTATTTGAGAGTTTTTAGAAGTGTATTACAAGCGTTTAACAACTTTAGGTGTTTTTGTTTAGCCAATAGAAAGTACCAGAGGCATGAGAGGTGAAGGAGATTAGGGGTAGAGGGCTGCTGTTTGAGCAGAAAACGTGCAACAAAACGCTCATAAAACGCTAATTTCGCACATTTTCTACCATGTTCATTGAAAATCTGCCAACAAGAAGCTTGTGTACTCTTTTGAATGACAGGCGTTTTGCTTGAGGCAACGGAACACTCAGATGTGAACAGGGGCCATTGAAATGAATGTAATTTGGCTTGTTGAGTATTTTACAGCTACAAGCTTCAAGCAGAAAATTGCTCAGATGCCTGGTACACACTACAAAACTGACAGCTCCGATCAGATACGCTGTACTAACCATCCAAATTTAGTACAGCGATCTCCCCCACTGAGCTGTTGTGTTCTAAAAGGGAGATGCCATTGGCTGAGAGTGCTGATCGGGAGTCGATTGGCTGCTGGTTTACCAGCATGTTCATCCGACAGACCGCCATACACACGGGCTGAATGTTGGCTGGTGTTTATTGAACCGGCCGATGTCTCCTAACATTCGGCCCATGTGTACGTGGCTTAAGTCATGGAAGTCTTTAATTGGGTAACCTAATACACAATGATACATAGAGAAAAGCTTCCTAGCTCGAAAGCACAATAGCTAGCACTTTGTGATGTCTGGTCTTGGACAGGTTTTTTTTTTTTTATGGTGCGCGGAAGCCCTTTTAAAACTCTCAAAATAATGCATGTTAACGAATGTGCAGTAATGAATTAAAGAGGTGTGAAGAGGACCTAAAATAGCTGACAGTTTTGCCTTAAGATCTAGTTAGCATAGACATTTGGTATGAGAGACTATAAAATGCCTCATTCCTTTATCAATTAATGACATACATTTTTTGATGCGTCAACAAGTGTTTTTGATGCCCATCAGCAATTAGTTATTTAAACCACTGCCTCCAGAATCCTAGCAAATGAACATCAGAAGCTTCTCAAACTCTTCCCAAATGATAAACTGATATTGAAAGCTTTTCTCAAACATTAATACGTGCTAAAATCCCCTTACATTCACAAGATTATGCAAAACATTTTTCAAGTGTTTTAAATGTTTCCCAAAGGCTTACCAAATGCCTGCTATTAATGCCTGTGTGAACAGGCCCTAAGGGATGATTGGCAAAATGCCCACCAGAAAAAAGAAGGAGGAACATGTTCTTTCTTAAAAAGCAAATTAGACCTGCTAGATAGAGTTCAATAGAATCAAACATTTCCCATGTAAGTGTTGTAGTAATAGAAACCTTTTCCAGCATATCTTTGTAGTGCAAATAAAATATAAAAATACATGCCCAGCCTAAGAATAAACACAGTATATGGTTAATTTAACCACTTCAATACTGGGCACTTTCCCCCCTTCCTGACCAGACCAATTTTCAGCTTTCAGCGCTGTTGCATTTTAAATGACAATTGCATGGTCATGCGACACTGTACCCAAATAAGTTTTTTTTATCATTTTACCCACAAATAGAGCTTTATTTTGATGGTATTTGATCACCACTGGGGTTTTTATTTTTTTCGCTGCAAATAAAAAAGACCGAAAATTTTGAAAAAAATTTGTTTTTCTTTGTTTCTGTTACAAAACTTTGTAAATAAGTAAGTTTTCTCCTTCACTGATGGGCAGTGATGGTGCTGCATTGACGGGCACTAATGAGGCAGTACTGATTGGCACTGATGAGGCAGCACTGATGAGGTGGCATTGATGGGCACTGATAGGCAGCACTGATATGCAGCACTCATGGGCAGCACTGATGGGCACTGATAGGTGGCACTGGGCACTGAGAGGTGGCACTGATGGGCATTGATAGGTGGCACTGATGGGCACTGATAGGTGGCACTAGTGTGCACTGATAGACGGCACTGATAGATGGCACTGTTAGACAGCACTGATCAGGAGGCACTGGAAGGCACCACTGATGGGCACTGAGTGTCATCCCTATTGGGCAATGATTGGCATACCTGGTGGTCCTGGGTGGGCATCCCTGGTGATCCAAGGTGGGAATCCCTGGTGGTCCTGGGTGGCATCCCTGGTGGTCCTAGGTGGGCATCCTCAGGGGGGCTGCACTGATAATCAATCAGCACAGACCCCCCCCCTTTGTCAGGAGAGCCACCGATCGGCTCTCCTCTACTCGCGTCTGGCAGTGTGAGTGGAGGAGAAGCCAATACACGGCTTTCCTGTTTACACTGTGATCAGCTGTGATTGGACACAGCTGATCACATGGTAAAGAGCCTCCGTCATAGGCTCTGTACCTAGATTGGAGATGCTGTGTGTCAGACTGACACACCATACCACCGATCGCTGCGCTGCGCCCCCCCCCCCCCCACAGGCGCACACTGCATTGTTATACTGCTGGACGTCATATGACGCCCAGTCAGGATAAATGAACCACTTCCAGGCTGTCATTCTGTTATAGACCAGGCGGGAAGTGGTTAAAATACCTTGCTTATGTTGTCAGTTTAATACTAAGCCAATACCAACTAATGGAATGGACCTTATTGTAGTCTCCTGACACTTTGGTATTAATTTACTAAAGGCAAATGGTCTGTTTACTTAGCGGGGGAATTTTCCACAGAGCTTAGTGAATGTGGTGAAATTTCACTTTGTAAAGAATATGCAATTACATGCAAGGAAAACTATTTTTTTATGTGCAAATGATTGGATGCTTCACTTCATTCACCGCAGAGCTTCACTTCATTCACTAAGCTTAGGGCAAATTTCCTTACAAAGTGAACAGCCTATTTACCTTTAGTAAATCAACTCCTTTGTCTCCGGAGGACCTCTGTTGTTGAAATTCTGTCTCACCCCTCTAGTTTCTCAGCAACACACATTTAATAAGATGCAAACAGTGTAAAATTTTCAGTTAAAGCAAGCAATAATTCTACAGCTTAGAGTAGTCAGGACAGTGAGAGATGACTTCTGGTTTTGTAAGCTGTTGCACTTTACCTATTGCTCCGTACCGTAAACAAAAGTCATAGTCTCGTTACATATATACAAAACAAAGGCAGATAAAGAAAACTGCCAAAAGCACCATAATTATGAGCCTCCGGGGTATAATTGACCTATCTCAAAGAGATATTCAAAGATAAGGAAAAACAGCCAGCAACTCCGTAATCCTCTGATGATTTTTTCATATAGACCACACCAGTGAGTACAAAAATAGAAATGGCAGACTAGTTTTGGCAAACAAGCCTTGACCACTTTACTCCTGGTGTGCAGTAATCAAGGCTTGTTTGCCGAAACTAGTCTGCCATTTCTATTTTTGTACTCACTGGTGTGGTCTATATGAATAAATCATCAGAGGATTACGTCGTTGCTGGCTATTTTTCCTTATCTTTTATTCTATTTTGTATGGTGTGTGGGAACACATCACAGCGCAGGCACCATGGCTACCACTTTCAGTTTGGATTTTCTGTTCCACTGTGCAGAGCGTTGCAACCACATTGCTATGTCAAAGAGATGTCTGTAGACAACAATGTGAATAAATACAAAAAGCCTTTATTAATGACAACATTTGGGCAATAAAAATACAATACCAAAACCACCTTCCATCACCTTAAAAAGACAACGTTGTCTAAAAAAACAAAAAGTGCATCTAGACGCCAAACTCACATTCATACAGTCCTTACAAAACAAATCATACCATTTATGTAATGGAATCAAATTGAGGGACTGTATGTTGATTCCACCTAGAAATGACCTTGGAGTGGTATTACAGGCAAGACCACAAAGAATTTATGAAGAAGACAAAGCAACCAATCATGAAGGGGATATTTCTGTCAAAATGACAGTCCAGTTAAATGATCTCACTGCCCCCTATTTTAATAGCATAAACAGTCGGTGTGAACTAAAAGAAGACATATAGTTTAGGCTTGGATTTACATTCAGCAAGGTTCCTCTTCTTGATTGTTTCATGTCAGATATTTAATAGATTTTGTTGCTAAGACCTCCGTTTTGTTTCCTCATATGTCTTTGTCATCAACAAGTTTGCTAGATCACATTAGTATGGAAAAAGCTGATAGATGTCTGCATTAAGTTTTTTCTTCCATAAACTGTAAACATCTTTGACTTTATTTTCATCTATCTATTGTGTTCCTGTGTTTACCCCATTCATCTTAGCTTTATTTTGAATCCACCATTTATCATTTTTGCTTCTCAATTGTGGAGAGTTCTTTTAGCGTAATACACAGGCTTGCCATCTGCCAGTTATTGGGAATGTAGTCGCAGACTTGGTTTCCTGAAGTGGGCCCCATGCAACTATTTTCCATCCGCTGGAATGAAGATGATAAATAGACACAACAATAAGAAGTGTAGGTGTGTGCTGCTGAACATAGTTTTCAGTCACATGATGTTACAGGCTTTTAGGTAAATATTTCCTTTTTCATAAATTATAATTGGACAGCACTCTGAAACTAGGGATAGTTCACCTTTATTAAAAAAAAACAGGCAAATGAGGGAATAGAATTCATGAAATGGGCGCAAGACATAAATATTACCCAAAATGTGCATCCCTAAAGTATGGGGCATCCCTAGAGTTCCATCGATAACGGATTGATACAAATGAATAAACAAGATCACAGAGATGAAGGAACTTATCTCTATCTCCTGGAACACCCCGCACAAATTTTCAACCCTATGGGCCTGCTGGACCCATTTCCAATCCTCCAAATCCTCCACCGAATACCGACTACTCACAGGAAGTAGTGCACAAAGCACCATCCAGAATACTTGGGATGGACATACGACCCTGACTTCCTAACCTGCCTTAAAGAAAAACACTGGCACAAACCATACACAAAGACAATCTTTCAGCTGACTCCTCTCTCTACACACACACACACACAGGCACACATATGCCAGGTCATAGGCACCCCACTACCCTGCACCCCCCCTTACTCCTCTCTATTTCTCGCTCTCCTTCCCTCCCTCCCACACACTAACTCCATAGCTCCTACAGATATAAGCTCAGACCCAACTGACACGGGTGTGCTGGTCACACATAAACTCATACAAGTAGACAACTATTGCCTTATATATCACTACTCCAAATACTATAATTGTACTTGAACATATATCTACTATGCTCCTTTACAGGGAAGGAATAGTGAAAAGCTAAGTTAATATCCAAAATGCCCTATACTATATACCCAGGTAACCTCTCTCTCTTACTAGGTTGTTAATGGCACTGGACTTCAACTACCTTTGTAAAAATGTTTTTCTTTTGCTGAAAATATTGTCCTACTTGTAGACTACGATTTTGATGTATTCGGACCTTGTATTTGCATATGTAGAGTACCTCTTTACCTTCTCTGTATTGTTCTTTCATTTTCTTAATAAAAAGAAATTTGGAAGAAAAAAATGCCTATGCAGATAAGGGGCACATCTCTAAATAAAAACAAAAAACTGCACTGCTTTGACCGAAGTTGAATAATGACTTTGCTTTAAGTCTAGGCCATATATGTACCTCCTGAAGTCTGGCCTGAAAACTCCCAGGACGTGCTAGGATTTTGCTAAGTTAGGTCTAGCTATTACTGTTCACCTCTAACATCACAGGAGTGAGCTTTTTCTTTGAGTCAAACCTCCTCATATGCACTTTCTCTCCCCTGATGCAGTAGCTCTGAACTCAGAGTTTGAGAGCTTGCTCCTGTGATGGTGGAGGTGAGCAGTAAAAGCTAGGCCTCATTGTGCAACATCCTTCAGAGCAGGCTTTATGAAATACATAAATGGCCTACACCTACAGCAAGGGCATTATTCAACTTTAGTCAAAACTGCACAGTTTGTTTTTATCTACAGACACCCCTTATCTGCATAGTTTTTATTGGTAGATTTGAACTAATCCTTTAATCATACACAGAGCGAATTGCAGGCCAACTCCTGATGAACCAGCTGAAATTCAAGCCGTGGGTGGCCATCTGTATGCTTTGGTTTGAAGATCGAAGAAAATTGACAAATGAACTGCAGCTGCATCCAATCAGGAGCAGCCACTGTCTGGGTAGCAATGCCAGCTATCAGAATACAGTAGCAAAGAGAAGAGGTTCCCCCATCCACCCAAATCCATAGATTTCTGTCAGGGCCTAAACCTGAACCTAGGACCTCTGCTGTGTCTGGCAGTAACTCTTCTCACCGAGCCACCTGAGATGTTGGACAGCTCCCTGCACGATTGCTTAGACGACCTTGCCTTATATCTTGCTTCTCATGAAACTTGAAATCTTTGCTCTTCCCATGAACTTCCTGGTTGCTCTTGTCACTCTTGCTTTCGTTCATATCTTTGTTACTACTCGTTATTGCCCTTTGGCTTGTTCCTCAACTATGCTCCTGCTTAATCCCAACCTGCAATCACTTGTTATCGACCTTTGGTTTGTTTACTGACCACACTTCTGCTTGACCCCAAGCTGCTATATCTTTCACTGGACCCTGACTTGCTCACCTCCTGGTAGGGCAATCCTGAGAACTGCGACCTGATGCAGAACCCATCTCCACCATCAGGAGCTCTAGTGAACACTGGTTAGTACTTAGAACCCGCACCTTGCATGAACCCACATCATCCACCGGGGTAATCTGCTTGTTCACTTATCCAGCTGGTCAGTTGGAGCCTCTCTACAGCTATATCTACCGGTCTCTGGGCCTGACCCTGACCGTAACAATTTCTCTCATTCAGCCAGAGGTTGAAGTAGAGAAATCTGTATATAAAAAGAGAGATAATTGGCACTGCCTCACAATATTTAATAAACTAGAAGTATATATCCTCTATCAAACATAGATTGCTGATGTAAAATAAGTGTGTATACCTTTAAAGCGCAGTGTGCTCACATGTACCAAAAACTCATATTAACCAGTGCAAATGTACATAACAACTGTAAGTCTCAATATCCTGTGTGTTGCCTTTAAATAAAGACGTATGTGCTCTAAATAAAGTGCAATGTGTTCAAGCGTGTAAACTATAAATATTTACCAATTCATAAAGGTACAAGTGCAGTACAGAAATGTATAGTGTATATTTCTCATATATGTCTTCTTTACCAACAGAAAACAACCAATCACATATATTGATTATCAATTAGGAAAAAGGAGCAGTGTGCATTCAAATAAAATTAATTCTGTCTTTATAAACAGGTCTATAAGTTCATATAGTCCATATATATAGTCAGTCCACATAGCATCGGAGGTAGCAGGTATATAAACATTCTCTTATTCCACAGTGATGGTCTCCAAAAAAGTGACTTGTGCAACAAAATGACTTCTGTGCAAAGATGTGAAATCACTCGTGCTCCTCTCTTGGTTCACCACTTTCCGGATAGCAGCACCCCTGCAGGGGTAACCCCCATGTAAGCCTCTGTGCTTGTAGTCTCCCTATCCTAGGGGGAACCGCCCCCACACGATATAGATGCCACAGGATAATGCTGCATATAATTGGATAGAAAAAATGGGAACTCATAATGTGAATCCGTTGAGCAGAAGGGGGTTTATTATTTGTAATTCAAAGCTTAAAAAACTTGCACTATATTAGTGCTGGGGCAAATACAGAGTTCAATCCTCGATCATAGTCTCGGACGGAGTGCTTTCCACCAAGTGGTCCCAAGCCATCCCAGACTATGATCGAGTATTGAACTCTGTATTTTCCCCAGCACTAATATAGTGAAAGTTTGAGATTTACAGTTGTTATCACATTTGCACTGGTTAATACAAGTTTTTGGTAACTGTGATATATATGAGCACACTGCACTTTAAAGGTATACACACTTATTTTACATCAGCAATCTTTATTTGATAGAGGATATATACTTGTAGTTTATCAAATATTGTGAGGCAGCACCAATTATCTCTCTTTTTATATACAGATTGGGACCAAACACCTCGAATGAGGGATTTGTGGGAGAGGCAGCAGCCTATACATATGTACATATATAGTGTTGAGCGAACCCGGACTGTAACGTTCGGGTCCGTACCGAACTTTCGGGTGTCCGTGGCACGGACCCGGACCCGGACATTTCAAAAATCGTTCGGGTTCGGCACGGTGCCTGTGGGCTTTCAAGCCATGCCTGGGCTTGCAATGTCAGGCCCAAGCGAGTTGTGATATATACATGTATACATATCCGACGACGGAGAGGGTGTTTAGGGAGTAAGCTCCACAAACCAGGGTTAGACATATATTTTTCTCTCTATTAACCACGACGGAGTGTTATAAACTATTTGATGTTCATATATAGGAGATAGTTTATTTCTAACGACTACATTTTATTCACACATATGGAAATTTCACGTCACACGAGTATATATAGTGTCAATGGTTTTTGAACATAATTGGTCACGTTTACACTATTGTTGACATTTAGAGTTTGAAAGTGATATAATCACGACCCCTTT
>BLSH010152872.1:177744-189598 GCA_018402905.1 Glandirana rugosa
TTCACCAACTCCCCTTTGGTCGTCTTCCTTGGTTAGTGGAAACGACGTCACGAGTACACATTTGTTCCGCACTGCAGCAAAGGTGATTGGTTCCTTCTGCTGGTTTCCCCTCAACCACTTTTTAACAGCCCGGAGTTCAGCTTTAAAATACATAATATACATACTAATAGCCAAATCTGAGAAATGTGGACCCTGGCCAACAGCATCATAGTTACATAGTTAGTCAGGTTGAAAAAAGAGTCCATCTAGTGCAACCAAAAACAGAAAAAATATATATATTTAACCATACAATCCCATATACAATCCTTCACCCACAGTTGATCCAGAGGAAGGCAAAAAACCCCAGCAAAGCATGATCCAATTTGCTATAGCGGGGGAAAAAATTCCTTCCTGATCCCCTGAGAGGCAATCGGATTCACCCTGGATCAATTTTACCTAAAAATGTTAGTACCCAGTTATATTATTTACATACTCAAACTTGCATCAAACTTGCATAATGGAAAGACACAATCGTGCACATGGCCAGCTGAACAGATAGCGATACTCAGCAGGAAAGAACATATTATTGTAATTTCAGATCTACTTGAACTTGATAGGAGATCGAACAGGAGGACAAAGAAGGGAGAACCCCCAAAAACTCACATGGGGCACCTGCAGCTCCCTGACTAGGAGTCATTGGGTGGGTCACAGCATCACACAGAGCTTCTTCTAGTGAGCATATCCCCACAAAACAAATTGTTTGGGCGTAACTCTGTTCCAGGATTGACTCTAGCTGACAAACAAATATCTTCTCAGGCCCACATGGCCTGACTTAAAGAGAGGGGCAATAACCTCTAGGCCCAGTCTGCAGCCTTGGGTCCTAAAACCAGGCTCTTAGCTTTCTCAAAGCCACTATCTCCCCAGGAGAGGAGGCGAGAAAAAGGATACCCACTACCAAGCATAATGATGCAAAAAACTGTTCCAGAGCATTGCATCCCTGTTTTGTCATAGCTAAGTTCAACCCTCACCAGGGGTTGGCCAGCTGAAAAACCAGATAGGACCCTCTGTAACCATCCTTGATACGGTACTCTGGAGCCTTCAGAACAGAATGGCTGTCAGGTGATATTATTAAGATTATCCCTGGGTGCAACACTCTGCAAGAAAAAAACTGACCAAAGTGAAAAGAAATTCAGCAAGGCTACTAGGGAACACACCTCTGCATACAATATATTTTATTACATGACACATTTAGTGTAGGTGAAATATTTCAGAATTCTTTGGTACCTTTGTTTAAATATGTCTGAAAATACAAAGGTGTCATTTATTAGACAACATGTCATTGGTCAATTTATTAGCTAAAGTCCTCTCTGCACAAACCATGTCATTAAATCACAGCCTTCTGTTTTACAAGACTTGCCATTTCTCAGGATAGATTTTTACGTTTTTGAGGGAGACTTCACCACCATTTAGTAACCTCTCCCATCCCACCTTTCTGCTGTGTGGCTATGTAAATAGATTTTACAAGCCATGTATTACAAACGTGCATGGCGGAGATGTCAACCTCCAGTGACCCAAGGCAGTGCAATTTGGCTGTTTGTAGCCATTAAATGGCAATTTAATGGGTTAGTGCTGACGTCTGTCAGAGAGACCCGTCTGGAGTCTATAAAACTACTCATGCTAAAATCAGTAAGAGTGACTCTGCGTCAGAAAATCTCCAAGATTTGCTTTTCTCAGCAATACACTCTGACATATCCACATAATTACTCATTCACTTTTTGGTTACTTTAGCACTTTCAAATGGTTTGCATGAATTTTATATTTCCTATTGTATCACATTTTTTATAAAATTCTTCATAGTAACCTAGATTGCATACAGTATAACAACCAGTGCTGTGTTTGATTCCTTTCCCTTTTCCACACCATCAAAAATAAATAAATATTCTAAAATCTGATTATTTGCTATAAAGTACTTTCTCTTTACATGATTTTTTTTTTCTTTAGTTTCTAGAATTGTTTTTTATTAGAGAAAAAAATCCAGTGCAAAGGCGTACATTTGTTTGAATCCACTACAGGTGATACTCAAAAAATTAGAACATCGTGCAAAAGTTCATTTATTTCAGTAATGCAACTTAAAAGGTGAAACTAATATATGAGATAGACTCATTACATGCAAAGCAAGATAGTTCAAACTGTGATTTGTCATAATTGTGATGATTATGGCTTACAGCTCATGAAAACCCCAAATCCACAATCTCAGAAAATTAGAATATTACATGCAATCAATAAAACAAGGATTGTACATAGAACAATATCAGACCTCTGAAAAGTATAAGCATGCATATGTACTCAGTATTTGGTTTGGGCCCCTTTTGCAGCAATTACTGCCTCAATGCGGCATGGCATTGAAGCTATCAGCCTATGGCACTGCTGAGGTGTTATGGAAGACCAGGATGCTTCAATAGCGGCCTTCAGATCTTCTGCATTGTTGGGTCTCATGTCTCTCATCTTTCTCTTGGCAATGCCCCATAGATTCTCTATGGGGTTCAGGTCAGGCAAGTTTGCTGGCCAATCAAGCACAGTAATCCCCCGGTCATTGAACCAGGTTTTGGTGCTTTTGGCAGTGTGGCCAGGTGCCAAGTCCTGCTGGAAAATGAAGTCAACATCCCCATAGAGCTTGTCTGTGGAAGGAAGCATGAAGTGCTCCAAAATCTCCTGGTAGATGGCTGCATTGACCCTGGACTTAATGAAGCACAGTGGACCAACACCAGCAGATGACACAGCTCCCCAAATCAACACAGACTGTGGAAACTTCACACTGGACTTCAAGCATCTTGCAGTGTGCGCCTCTCCATTCTTTCTCCATACTGTGGGTCCTTGGTTTCCAAATGAGATGCAAAATTTGCTCTCCTCAGAAAAGAGGACTTTGGACCACTGAGTTACAGACCAGGTCTGTTTTTCCTTAGCCCAGGTTAGACGCTTCTGATGTTGTTTGTTGTTCAGGAGCGGCTTGACAAGAGGAATACAATATTTGAAGCCCATGTCCAGGATCCGTCTGTGTGTGGTGGCTCTTGATGCACTGACTCCAGCCTCAGTCCACTCCTTGTGAAAGTCCCCAACACCTTTGAATGGCCTTTTCCTGACAATCCACTCCAGGCTGCAGTCATCCCTGCTGCTTGTGCACCTTTTCCTTCCACACTTTTCCCTTCCACATAACTTTTTATTAATGTGCTTTAATACAGCACTTTGGGAACATCCAACTTTTTATGCAATTGCGTTTTGAGGCTTTCCCTCCTTGTGGAGGGTGTCAATTATGGTTTTCTGCACAACTGTCAGGTCAGCAGTCTTTCCCATGATTATGATTCCTACTGAACCAGACTAAGAGACCATTTATAGGCTCAGGAACCCTTTGCAGGTGTTACGGCTTAATTAGATGATTAGAGTGGGACACTTTGAGCCTAGAATATTGCACCTTTTCTCAATATTCTAATTTTCTGAGATTGTGGATTTGGGGTTTTCATGAGCTGTAAACCATAATCATTACAATTTGTGACAAATCACGGCCTGAACTATTTGCTTTGCATGTAATGAGTCTATCTCATATATTAGTTTCACCTTTTAAGTTGCATTACTGACATAAATTAACTTTTGCACGATATTCTATTTTTTTGAGTATCACCTGTATATCACCATATGGTGTAAATAGAAATACCTAACAACAAAGGAATATTTTTATGTAACTGTTAGATGCATAGGGGTTGATTTACTAAAACTGGAGAGTGCACAATCTGGTGCAGCTCTGTATAGGAACTTCCAGTTTTTTTTTTGTCAAAGCTTAACTGAACAGTCTGAAGTTAGAAACTGATTGGCTACCATGCACAGCTACACCAGATTTTGCTCTATTCAGAAAACAGTTACATCTTTGATTTTTTTTTCTTTTCTGAGCTACTGTTAACAAGATAACAGGTTTTGTGAATGTAAACCTATATATTATTTAATAATATATACTGAAAATTATTTGCTGGTATGCACATGTAAAATACAAGACCATTCTTTCAATAGAACGAAAAGAAATTTCCTAACCGGTGGTTTCTGAATTATTTATATTAACACCTATAGGCAATTTGCACAAATCAGAAATTATAATTGGAAATGAAACAAAGTAAAATGTAGTACAAGGTAACTATGAAAATTTATGTTAAAGACATTTTGTTGGCTTAAGCTAGCCAAAGACATTAAACGATGGTCATTTGGAAAATACATACTAGCAAAAGATCTTATTGAAACAGACTTAAACTTATTAGGCGTATTATATAGTTCATATATTGACTATGAAAAGGGGCACTAAACTTATCTATACCCAAACAGAAAGAGAACTGGGTGATTCAAGTAGCACTTTACAACTCTACCTACTGAATAATATTTAAATCCTTAATGTGGACCCGTTGTTTTAGAGTAAACAATGTGCCTTATTACACTTACAGTGATTTCATATATTGCAAGTATGAAAAATGAAAGGGGACAAGTAGGCTATAGAAGCTTCCATTTCTTTTTCCTTGGGAAAGGCTTTGGATATAATATGACACTTTATAAGTGTCCCAAAGTTGTCACCATTACAGGATTCAAGAACATGGTCTAATGTCAGAGTACTACCCCTTCATAACATTTGCTTTTCTGCCCAGTTATAATTGCACAATTTAAATTAATTATTTCCATAGAATGTTAACAACATATCCCTGGTGCTAAATTTTGTTTTAAAAAAATGGGAGCAAGACCTCTAGAGTACGTGGGTGGAAATGGGGTTTGACTTTTATGAAGGATTTCAGTCAACTTTTATGCCTAAATAGCTGCAGTTTCAAAACATTTATCACAAGCCTTCTTACTGGCACAAAGTCCTTTCCATGAGCCCAGGGAAAGTTCTGGAACCCAGGTGTGTAATTACAGATGTTTTCCAAATATTAGCCAATGCCTTTCCCAACCATTATCCCACAATACAGCTCATATCTTTACTGACCAATAGAGGTACACATTCTTTCTATGTGAGACCCAAGATAAGAGAGCTGCAGCTGAAAGCTGGGGGAAGTGAAAGTTGAACTTTACCCATAACAACGTGATAAAATATTATGTTCTTTAGCAAGGAACATACCTTTTTTATATTAATAATTATGCTACCAAAATTAGTGTGTGTTGTAAATTGCCTTCAGCATTCCTCCTGTTTGTTCTTGCTGGAGGCTGGCATTTTGCTGAGACCCAGTGCCCCCAAACAGCAGTAAATCATAAAGCTGAACTAAGCCCATTGATTTAACGATATCAAAAAACAGTTACAATCTTGGAGTGCTGGGATTCCTAACTGTCATATTTGTTTGTGTCCTCCACCAAACTGTCAAACCCTCATGGCTGGTGTCATAAAATTTCACACCAGCAGCACCATGGCAGTTGCAGATCAAACAGAAGCCACTTCCTTGGCTGTAAAGGATATGAGGGTTTAATTCCACTTTGAGGTTGTCAGCAGAGTGTCCTCTACAAACTCAGCAGTGCCTAAAAATGCTTAAAAATGGAGAGCATCTGAGCATGTACGGAGCAGTGTTAGACAGAATATTACTGGATTATAAACAGTATGGACACTTATTTTTAATATCTTACCTGCAAAATGGGCAGCCTAAAAGTGATCAAGCAGGACTTACTTTTCTGACTAAAGTTCCACTTTAAGGAAATCTAGAAGTGTGCTTTTGGTGGGACACCCTAAGTACACATATGAGACTCTGCACTAGCCTGAAGCTACAGTATGTGCAATCATCCTATGTTACCTGCATGTAGGACCTGTATGTAGATTGCAGTTGGAAATAGGTTTACTTTAACATGTAAGTACATGATCAACGACTTGCTTAACTGCCATCAAACACATTTTATTTTACTAGAGTCTTAACTACTGAAAAGATTATCCAGTGTTGCATTAAATTTAATGTAAACCTTTCCTGAGAGAAATGTGGAAGCCACCATTGCTAGTGTCAGTGATGACAGCCTCCGTGTTACTCTGGAAAATAAACCCAAAGAAATTCCAAGCTCAACTTACCGACCAGCCTGCTAACCAACTGAATTGTCCTCTCTAACAGTGTTCATTATAAACAGAGGTTTAGTTTGCACATATTTGCAAATACATGCATAAGCTACAGATCCCCGTCAAGGCACCCCAGTATTTTCTGTAGTCCTAACTCTAAATTTTGAGAGCCTCCACAGTGGAAGCACATGCATTTTAATGGATAGGCAGAGGGCAGGTGAGCCTGGAGGGAGCCCACCCCTCCTTAACCACTTGCCGACCGCCAATCGGCATTTGACAGCGGCAAAGTGGCTCTGTAAGGCGAATCGCCGTCATATGACGGTGGCTGCCTGATCGCGCACAGTGAGCGCGCGCGCGCCGCCAGAGGCGCGCCCGCACGCTCACTGTGTCCGGGGAGGGCCAGGGAGCCGGTGCGGCGGAGTCGATCTCCGCCGGCCACCCGCGATGCCCCCCCCGGAGTGAAAGAACGGAGGTCCGTGTATGTAAACACGGACCTCGTTCTGTGATGGGGAAGGGCTGTGATCACAGCCTTCCTCTACATGGAGGCTGTGACCACTTCCCTTCCCCAGCTAGGGCAGTCCCCCCACAGTTAGAACATGCCCAGGGAACACAGTTAACCCTTAGAGCGCCCCCTGCAGGTTAACCCCTTCACTGCCAATGGCATTTACACAGTAATCAGTGCATTTTTATAGCACTGATCGCTGTATAAATGCCAATGGTCCCAAAAAACTGTCAAAATGATCTGACATGTCCGCTGAAATATCGCAGTACCGCTAAAAATCGCAGATCGCCGCCATTAATAGTAAAAAATAAAAAAAAAATAAAAACCCCACAAATGAATTCTCATCATCCGTAAACGCGGCAACTTTTGCGCAAACCAATCAATAAACACCGATTGTGATTTTTTTTATCACAAATATGAGGAATAATATAAATCGGCCAAAACCGATGAAAAAAAATGTTTTTTTATATTTTTTTGGGATTTGTATTTTAGCAAAAAGTAAGAAATTTGTTTTTTTTTGCAAAATTGTCACTTTTCTTTTGTTTATAGCGGCGATCAGAAATGACGCAGCGGTGATCAAATACCACCAAAAGAAAGCTCTATTTGTAGGAAAAAAAGGACGCAAATTTTGTTTGGGTAAAACGTCGCACGACCGCGCAATTGTCAGTTAAAGCGACGCAGTGCCGAATCGCAAAAAGGGCTCCGGTCCTAAAGCTGGAAATCCTTCCGGGGCTGAAGTGGTTAAAGGCACAGGGGCACACTGGACACCCAGCACATAGCACAATGGCAGCAAAGGCATCCAGTGCGCCCCCTCACCAGTATTCCAACAATACAAACAAATGGCCACTGTCCACATCTATAAATGGCCTTTGGGGCAAGGAGCATGTGGAAGAGCAAAGCATGCAAAACAAAACCAAATAAATTCTGAGCTCAACTTATTGACCAGCTTGCTAACCAACTGAATTGTCCTGTCTAACAGTATGCATTAAAAACAGGGGTTTCATTTGCACACATTTGCAAATACATGCGTAAGCCACAGAGCCCCGTCAAGGCACCCCAGTATTTTCTGTAGTCCTAACTCTAAATTTGAGAGCCTCCATTAGAAGCACATGCATTATAATGGATAGGCATAGGGCAGGTGAACCTGGATGGAGCCCACCCCTCCTTAACCCCTTCAGCCCCGTAAGGATTTCCCATTGTAGGACAATAGGCACTTTTTGCAATTCGGCACTGCGTTGCTTTAACTGACAATTGCACAGTCGTGCAATGTTGTACCCAAACAAAATGTGCGTCCTTTTTTTTCCCCACAAATAGAGCTTTCTTTTGGTGGTATTTGTTTACCTCTGCGTCATTTCTGATCGCTGCTATAAACAAAAAAGAGCATACATTTTGCAAAAAAAAAACAATATTTCTTACTTTTTGCTAAAATACAAATCCAAAAAATAAAATATAAAAAAACTAATTTATTCATCGGTTTTGGCTGATTTATATTCTTCCTCGTATTTTTGGTAAAAAAAATCACAAACGACGGTTATTGATTGATTTGCGCAAAAGTCTCAGCGTTTATAAGCCATGAAAATTAATTTCTGGTGTTTTTACAATTTTTTTTTTTGGTAATGGCGGCGATCTGCGATTTTTATCAGGACTGCAATATTAGGGCGGACATGTCGGACATTTTGGGCACTTTTTTGGGACCAATGATATTTATAGAGCGATCGGAAATTTAAATGTCCACTGACTACTGTATAAATATCATTGGCAGGGAAGGGGTTAACCGGGGGGGCGCTATAGGGGTTGACTGTGTTCCCTGGGCGTGTTCTAACTGTGAGGGGGCTGGGCTGTCAGGAGCAGGAGAGATCTAACTGATCCCAGTGACAGGGATCAGTAGACCTCTATCATGCTGCCTGACAGCGCAGGGAACCGCCATGTTTACATCGGCGGTTCCCCGTTTTTAAGCTGTGGCCAGCAATCGCGGCTCGCCAGCGGACATTGGGTCTGCCTGGGCCACGGGCACACTGCTGCAGAGTGCGGTGGGCATGTGCGAGCCGCCGTTCATAGATGACGATTTGCGAAACAGCGCCACTCTGCAGCAGTAAATGTACGTGAGCCAGTCAGGAACCGGTTCAAGGCATAGGGGCGCTATATTCCTTTTTTAAATGTAAGCATAAAATAGAGAAAAATCCAGATCTGCACTGGTACCAATGATTTACTTATTACTAGGTGATACTACAATGCGGTTGAATACTGTATGTGATACTTCTCTTTGTACTAACTATTAATTTTTGAGTACAAGCGTTCGAAAGATCCACTCTCTTCTTCAGCTTAAGCAGTACTGGCAAAACGTCACACTGGCTTTTGTGTATGGTTTAATGTTTCTCATAAGCAAGCTAACATACGCCTAATTATGAAACATATGGAGGCTACGTGGCTATTATTACTGCATGAAGCTTCTAAAACATCATCCACCTGTTACGTTGCTATTTGCTACAAATACAATGAGATTGCAATTATGTCACCAGCTTTTTCTGTCACCATGTAGCAGCAGCTGCAGTACTACATGTCTGTGTTGTGCAATTTCTATTTAGATAAAGCTAGCTTATTGAGTTCATAGAGGGAGCAATATAGTAGACATTTGGAATATTGGCTGGTTTTTAATATGTATTGTATTGATGCACTCCAGGTGACCAGACAGGAGAGTGCCGTGCCTATGGGAATCTAGGATCTGCATTCTTTTCCAAAGGAAACTTTCGGGAGGCACTTACTAACCACAGGCATCAGTTAGTTCTCGCCATGAAGCTAAAGGAGAGAGAGGTAAGAAGTCCATTTTTGACAGTTTAAGCAGGCTTAGTGATGAATGGCTGGAGGACTTTGATTTTCTTCAGCTCTTGTCACTCTTTGATTTGTAGAGCTCAGCCAGCGTTGTATATGACATAGACCACTGAGCATCCTATATCTGTGTTCTTCAAAGCACTATACATTTAAAGTCACATGACACTGTGCTTTTAAACAGACAAGCATGTGATTACTTTTCTGTGTTTTATCGCATCGACTAGAAGAAGAAATGAGCTGTCAACAGGGGAAATATGAAAAAAGGCTACATTTACATTTTTTTGTTTACCTAGGGGCCCATGAAGATTGTACTAATGCATTGTAGTGCATTACCACACACTCCTTAATGTGCGGTATGACAATTAAATGCACTGCACACCGTTCATTTTAAATGGGCTGACCAATCACAACAATGGATATATAACAGATTTGTAACATCGAATGAAGGGAAGACCGCTCAAGATAGTACCTTGGACTGTCTCGGAGGGTGCTGGCTCAGTATGCACATTAAACGTGAACAAAAGGTACTCCGGATGGCTGCACTCCTTTCAATGCTTTATTGCAAAGATAGGTCTATACGGTGCAAAAAATGGGGAACAAAGCGGATGCGTTTTCGCGCCCCCCTATGGGCGCTTACTCATAGCTATGAGTAAGCACCCATAGGGGGCGTGAAATGCGTCTGCTTTGCTCCCCATTTTTTGCACTGTATGGACCTATTTTTGCAATAAAGCATTGAAAGGAGTGCAGCCATCTGGAGTACCTTTTGTTCACATAACATATGTGTACTTTCTGTTGGTGTAGGTTCAGTATAGGTGTCCTTTAAATAATGCATATTTTTGTCTTTATTTTAAATGCTTAGTTTGGCAGGTGGCATTTGTGATTTAATCGTACAGTAATTCATTGAATAGGAATTTTTGCCTGACATTTACCCATTTTTTTTGTTTAGAGATACGTTTTACTCAATTTTGGCCAACACATTTATTTTTATTTGAATATTTTCAGTACTAAAAAAAAAGTATTCTGCCAGAATTTGCTATGCAAGGGGTTGGAAGTGTGTTTATAAACAATTTCAATACCATGGACAGCATTTGTCAGTGGATGAATGAATGGATTCTTGTTATTTAACAAAATTTACAAAAAAAAAATGGCTCTACTCATACTATCAAGATTCACTATGGCAAGGTTTGATCAAATGATATTGATCCCCCAAATGTTATATAATACATAGGGGGAATTCAGATAGAAAATTCTGGGAGAATCCCACCAAATCCCACTTATGCAAGTTTACTTTTCACTGGACAAATTTCCTAGGCGAGTCCTTCATAAATATACCTCTTTATTTCCATATATTTTACAATGATATTAGAGACTCCCTTGCCAGGGAGTGTAGGACCCCCTGTGTCCATTATCTGCACTATGCAATGTCAGCATCCCTAAAGTTTAACTCCAGTTTTGGGTAAACTGTATACAATGTACATTACCAGTATTTTTACAAACTTTTTTGCAGTTTCATATTTTTTTCTGTTCTGAAGACATTGCTGTTTGTTTCTTTATATCCCATCTCAAACTAATTTATGAAAAGGAGAGTCAGCTTTCAATATAACCTTCTGAGCAATCCTACTGTTGTGTTGAAGAAAGCTTTAAAGATTAATTTTGCATGAATTTTTCTGCATTTCAAGTTGAAATCACATTTTATATGTTATGTTCCACATCAGTTTATTTATTTAGTTTATTGTGTTTAAAGGAAAAATATAATGTCCAGTTTACGCTACCACAACATGAATGCATACTGTAGGTATGTCTCCATCTCTTTCAAAAACTATAAGCCCAAAGGAGTATCTCTCCAAAATTAAAACTCCTATTGCAAGGAATGCCTTAAAGTTGTTAACCCTCTCATATACCCAGTGAAGCGAACAGCCTCAGATGATACACAGAGATGAAACAAATCCTCCTACATAAGTTTTACTGTAGTAAACCAGTAAAACAGATATACTGCAGTTTATCTGCAGTCTTCTCTTTTGTAAGCCCCTTCAAAAGTGCTGATTATAGATAAAATCCTTCTGGGTTTTTCAGTATCACGGGGGGGGGGGGGGGTGGAAAGTTGCAGTTTGCAGAGACTGGAGTTTGACGTTGAAAGGTGGGGGGGGGGGGGGGCACTATGACTTTTTGGGTCTTCCTAAAATAGATATTAGTCGTGAAAACTTCCCCGAATGTTTTCTCTTCTGACGTCTATTTGACGTCATATAGACAAAATGACCAAATGATGTCATTTTGAATACATCCTCCTAAACAAAGTAGAGACACATAGTAGACTCCGACAAGCGAAGTGACCCATATACTCTCCCAATTGTTGAAATTCCGTAAGGAACGTTATCCTCAAAATTAAAACCTCTCTATGAGGAAACCCGAATATCAAAAACTTTCTCTACCTCTGTATGGATGTCATACGTAAGTACAACACCATCGCATTTGACCTGTAATATAAAAAG
>BLSH010152872.1:189608-209816 GCA_018402905.1 Glandirana rugosa
TTCAAAAGTGCTGATTATAGATAAAATCCTTCTGGGTTTTTCAGTATCACAGGGGGGGGGGGGGGTGATGGAAAGTTGCAGTTTGAGGTCAGAGACACAGCGTAAAAGCTGCTTGAAGGAAAGGAACAAACTCCCCTTCAAACAGCAGAAGAATGGTGTCCTGAATAGACAAGTTGTGTGTTAAGCTCTCCTCCCCAATACAAATTTTATCTCATGTGTCGGGAAAACTTGTCAGAAGTAACTCATGCTGATAACACAAAAATGAAGCTCCAGAGAGAAGCAGCACTTAGAGCTTAGGAGAGAGATAAGTAAACACTAAAGATATACAGTATCTCACAAAAGTGAGTACACCCCTCACATTTTTGTAAATATATTATTATATCTTTACATATGACAACACTGAAGAAATGTCACTTTGCTACAATATAAAGTAGTGAATGTACAGCTTGTATAACTGTAAATTTGCTGTCCCCTCAAAATAACTCAACACACAGCCATTAATGTCTAAACCACTGGCACCCCTAAGTGAAAATGTCCAAATTGGGACCAATTATCCATTTACCCTCCCTGTGTCATGTGACTCATTAGTGTTACAAGGTCTCAAGTATGAATTGGGGAGCAGGTGTGTTAAATTATGTGTTATCGCTCTCACTCTCGCATACTGGTCACTGAAGTTCAACATGGCACCTCATGGCAAAGAACTCTCTGAGGATCTGAAAAAAAAGAATTGCTGCTCTACATAAAGCTGGCCTAGGCTATAAGAAGATTGCCAAAACCTTGAAACTGAGCTGCAGCGCAGTGGCCAAGACCATACAGCAGTTTAACAGGACAGGTTCCACTCAGAAAAGGCCTCGCCATGGTCAACCAAAGAAGTTGAGTGCACATGCTCAGCGTCATATCCAAAGGTTGCCTTTGGTAAATAGACATATGAGTGCTGCCAGCATTGCTGCAGAGGTTGAAGGGGTGGGGGAATAGCCTGTCAGTGCTCAAACCATACACCGCAGACTGCATCAAATTGGTCTGCACGGCTGTCGTCCAAATATAAATATGATGCACAAGAAAGCCCGCAAACAGTTTGCTGAAGACAAGCAGACTAAGGACATGGATTACTAGAACCATGTCCTGTGGTCTGATGAGACCAAGATGAACTTATTTGGCTCAGATGGTGTCAAGCATGTATGGCGGCAACCAGGTGAGGAGTACAAAGACAAGTGTGTCTTGCCTACAGTCAAGCATGGTGGTGGGAGTGTCGTGATCTGGGGCTGCATGAGTGCTGCCAGTACTAGGGAGCTACAGTTCATTGAGGGAACCATGAATGCCAACATGTACTATGACATACTGAAGCAGAGCATTATCCCCTCCCTTCGGAGACTGGGCTGCAGGACAGTATTCCAGCATGATAACGATTCCAAACACACCTCCAACATGACCACTGCCTTGCTAAAGAAGCTGAGGGTAAAGGTGATGGACTGGCCAAGCATGTCTCCAGACCTAAACCCTATTGAGCATCTGTGGGGCATTCCAAACGGAGGGTGAAGGAGCGCAAGGTCTCTAACATTCACCAGCTCTGTGATGTTGTCATGGAGGAGTGGAAGAGGTCTCCAGTGGCAACCTGTGAAACTCTGGGGAACTCCATACTCAAGAGGGTTAAAGCAGTGCTGGAAAAGACACTTTGGGCCCATGTGGACATTTTCACTTAGGGGTGTACTCACTTTTGTTGCCAGCGGCTTAGACATTAATGGCTGTGTGTTGAGTTATTTTGTGGGGACAGCAAATTAAGCTGTACACTCACTACTTTACATTTTAGCAAAGTGTCATTTCTTCAGTGTTGTCACATGAAAAGAAAATGTGAGGGGTGTACTCACTTTTGTGAGATACTGTATGTGTTCTGTTCAGATTTCATGAATGAAGTTTACAACCACTTTAACTGTCATTCTGAACAACATTGTAGAGAATGCATGCAGAATTGCAAAAAAGAAACATCAAATAGGCAGAGCCCATGACACCCTGTAGTAATAGTTCTTAGTCTTCTGTGTTGATTGATGATGTTTCTTAATAAAACCATAAGACAGAGGACATCCTGCGGCAAAAATAATTTACTTTAGGAAACAGCTCAAGATTGAAAGTGAATATTGCAGCCTGGACTTTGTAGCCTGGGCTTTAAAGCACCCAGTTTACAGTTTGCTATTTGCTCTTTTATAATCAGTTAATATTTTATTTAAAGGAAATTTCTTCAGAAGTTGAAATGTCCGCAAAATGTGTAAATAGTTTAAATGTCCAAGTTGACAAATGCATGTATCCTAAAAATGTTCCTGAAATTCAAACTATGTGGAGATATTGTATCACATGGAGTCAAACCTAATTAGATCCTGGGAATAAATTATCTATTTCGGTATAAGTAGATTGATATGGGATATGCATAACATCATCTGTATGATTTATGCAGCAAATTATTGGCAATCCTAAAAGCTGGAGACATCTGCAGTAAACCTGCTATGTCATACGAGAAGGCATGCCACCCTTGAGTATAAATATGCATTCACAAACTTTACATCGCCATTCATCCTCCACGTGCAGTGCTAGATTATCCAGCCCTTTCTTTCTAGTGGATGAAGTGCATAAATACTTTCATTACACAATACAGTTAGAAGCTAGAAACTAGTCTCTGCAGTCTGGTCCTAGAAAGAGCCCTCTGATATCACAATGACCTGACACTATACAATAAGGCCACCCATAGACAACAATACTATCCTACATATTGCATTCAATCCAAACACCATTTACCAATTTGTGGAAAAATCAATGCATCCATAGCCACCACCAATCTATTCATTGTCAACAGTATTTGCTGCTCAAAAACATGTTTACAATGTGTATGCTCTTTATCCCTTTCAAGCAAAAAAAAAACCACAAAACACATTGTCAATATAATGACCTTTATTAGTCTTTGATTGCAATGCACATAATTAGAAAGTATGGAATCACATCGCTGCCCAGCACTTAATTAGTTCACTTTAAGTCATGCTTCGGTGGAGTGATAAAGCAAACATGATTTATAATTGCATTGTGCATGAAAAACAAAGGAAACTTATAACATGAAAACTTGAATCAAATAAGAGAACACCCACTCATACCTAAATTAAACCCATTAATTATATTACCGCCATTAGCTTATACAGGCCTTCTTAATGTGCACTTTTCAAACCTATGTTCTCAGCCCCATATCATTTATTTTTTGACAGGCTGGGAGTAGAAAGTAGATGATTAGTAAGAAAGCACTGCCACTAAACTCCACATAGTGTAATAAGTGGTGATCAGTGGATTGATAGTGGATTGGGGTAACTTTAAAGCAGCAGATCATGAATACAGGGTTCTGGGTAATTTAACCACTTGACCTCGGGAAGATTTTACCCCCTTCATGACAAGAGCATTTTTGCTATTTGGCACTACTTTAACTGGCAATTGCGTGGTCATGCAACACTGTACACAAATTCATTTTTATCATTTGTCACACAAATAGAGCTTTCTTTTGGTGGTATTTGATCACCACTGGGTTTTTTATTTTTTGCAATAAATAAAAAAGATGGAAAATGAAAAAAAAAAAAGTATTTTCCGCTATAAAACAAAACAACAATCAAAAATGTAAAAAATCTAATTTCTTAATGGATTTAGGCCAAAATGTATTCTGCTACATATCCTTGGGAAAAAAAAAAACCCCAATGAGTGTATATAATTTGGTTTGCGTGAAACTTATAGTGTAATGGCAGTGATCAGCGACTTATAGTGGGACTGTTATAGTATGGCGAGCAATCTGACATTAGCTGACCCTGGCTGGGGGGTGCGCGAACTGACTAAGGAACGCTGACTTCAATAGTGACACTAATACAGTGATCAGTGCTAATATTATACACTGTCACTGTACTAATGACACTGGCTAGGAAGGGGTTAACATCTAGGGGCAATCAAGGGGTTAAATGTGTGCCAAAAAATGTTTGCTGTGTGTGTTTTGTGGTGCTTTTACTAAGCGATCTTGCAGTTTTTTTCTCTGCTTTGTAGGGAGTAAAAAAAAACAACAAGATCACTTGTCAGTATCTGGAGCTCTGTGTTGTTTACATAGGAGTCCCCAAGGAATTCCCTTAATTTTCAGGGTCTTCCTCTCACGTTCTGTTTGGCCATGGGACTGGAAGTGAAGGGAAATGTCTGCAATGGAACATCCATGGCAAAAGCAATCTGACAGGGTTATAACCCTTGCTTGCTCTATCCAAAATGAAAAAAAAAGTTTTGCCCATAGTTCTACTTTAAGATTTGACTGAACTTCTTGTTCAAATGTGTTATTTAAGTAAAACAGAGTACATGGCAATGCATATGGTAAAAAAAAAAAGTGATAATGAGTAAACCAATTAGGGAAGGGCATGCACCAAAATGAAACAGATAGGAGGGACAGTATAGATGTGGGGATACAACCCTACGCATTACACATGGAGAGGTGCTGCTGTCTCAGTCCGGCTAGGCTAAGGACCAGAAGGCTGCACATTAATGTGGAGTGTAAAGAGGTGGGAGACATTTTTACTTGGGTTTAGTCAAAAAGAGAGAAGAAGAAAGACCAGGGAGGCCTGAGAGACCTCGGGTTGGGTTAAGGGTGAAAAGGGAAGGTCAGAGTGTAAGGGATCCCTAGAGAGGACCACGACCAGTGTAACTAGCAGAGTATGGTAACAAGAGGCAGTCATCAAAATCGGAAAACTGAACTTCTACTTTAAGTGAACTTGTCAGAGAAGGGCTCAGTGATGATGATCTTAGATGTGGTAGAAGCCAAATTAAAGAGAAGATTGTGATAGGATCACAATCAACTGCATGTATTATTTTTTTTTAAATTATGGTGGATGCAACTGCATTCAAAGTGGGCAGGAACACCAACAACTCCCAGGTGGACAGGAGTTAGGAATTATGGAGACCTTGATTTTGGAGTATTAAAGGCGTGTTACCAGGGTTACAGCAGTCTCCTCTCGTAATTATTGTACCAGTTCTGCATGGGTCTGTCCTTTAAATATTTACACCTTGAACACTCAGGCATTAAAACTGAGCTCATATCAAGCATTCTTTGACGCTGAATCAAGAAATAATGCATTGACCAGACAGGCACAATACAAACAAGCAGTCAGCAAAATGTTTATTTGAGTAATAGGACTGCAGGAAAAGACCAAATGCCCAATGAGTCTGCTTTTTGCTTGTTTTTTGATATTTTTGTCTGAGTATAGACCTATGTTTATCCTAAGCTTGTTTAAATTCATTAACTGCTGATTGACTCGGTGCTTCTACTGGATGTCTGCTCTAAGCATAAGCTACTGTTTTGGTAAATTAATACTTTCTAATAAGATTGGTTTTGAACTCCCCTTCTGTTAGTTTCTTTTATACTGAATGTGGAGTGTCTGTTCTCCCTTGCCTCTGCAGTCCCGTTCATAACGCTTGCTCTTCTCCAAGCTTCTTGTTGTATCTACAAAAATCTACCTCTGTATTACCAGGGGCTCTGGCATATGTGTAAAAATCCTTCAAAAAAGATTATTTCCCTCCAGCTGGTCAAATGATTAAATGGCATTGACAACAAACAGTTATTTGACCTACTTGAAAGCTGAAACTTTTGAAATTCTTTTTTGGAAACGGCCCTAGGAAATTAGTTGTGCGATTCTGGTGACTTCATCTAGACCACAAGCTGTCCTAAGTATATAAAATTGTTGTCATTGGCATACTTAAGAGAGATTTGTGTAACACATGCATTTTCTTCATGGTTCTTGCTCTGCTGACTGATGTGAATTCCATTTCACTCTTGTGCTTGTTTTTTTTTTTTTACTTTTTTTTTCTATATATACTACAGTAATGAGATTGCTGCCCAACTGGCTTAATTGTTACAAGCTAATGAATGCTTATTCTTTCCACTACCTCTGACAAATATGCAGGGAACTTGGCTCAAAAGTTAAGCCTTATTCCTGGCAGCAATGTGACTGGCTGGCTCTTTCTACATACTCCACTCCACATCCCATCTACTTTTTCTCATTCAACCATCAGGATATTTTAAGAAGGTGAAGTTTGAGAACAACGCTCTGTATCTTCTGGCTGACATATGATGGAATTTGTAGTTCAAGAGCTGTTGGAATAGATTACAGAAATGATTGTTATGCAATAACGTAGTTACATACCATTCAGTGCATTAGGAAATAAAATGTGACTGGTAAATAAAGACACTTGTGTTGTTTGTACAGAGGGTCAAAAAAATTGTGATTCTTAAGAAAATCACTGTACTCTAATTTCCATTTGAACTTAAAAATGAAAGATGGGATTTTTTTTTGCATGTTATGTACATTAAAACTAAATATCTAGAGGTTTGTGGATGTGTGTGGTTTAGAAGTGTTAGGAAAAGTAACATGACATCTAGGTGTCATGTTTAAGTGCCTTTCATAAAATGTACTAGTTGCCTGAGCTTTTTAAGTAACCAGTTCCTCATGTAGAAATATTTTAAGTATGGGTACTACCAATGATTACCTCTCCTGATAAATGCTAGATACCTGTTTGTCATCTCTAAAGTGATATTAAAGGTTAAAATAAATAAAAAATATCTAACAAACTTTTACTTAATTTCTCTGTAATGGATTTGCACATAGCAGCCCCGATCCTCCTCTTCTCGAGTCCCCTGTCTGCACCCCTGGCTCATTCTCTTCTCCAATTGCCCCAACAGCAAGCCATTTGCTATGGGGGCACTTGTACAAGCCATGCTCTGTGTGTCCATAAGAGCAAGTAATGTCACCAGCACACCAGGATCTCCAAAAACGAGTCCAAAGCTTTATTCAGTGATCACATTGTTACAACAGAGAGTGACATTTCAGAGCCACGCAGGACCCCTTCAACAGGCATGTGTCAGTCACGGGGATTTGGATACATGCCTGATGAAGGGGTCCTGCGTGGCTCCAAAATGTCGCTCTCTGCTGTAACGATGTGATCACTGATTAAGGCTTTGAACTCATTTTTGGAGATCCTGGTGTGCTGGTGACATCACTTGCTCTGATGACATACGGTTCCAGCCATTGGCTGCTTTAGCACCTGCTTTAAAATAAAGCCGTCTCTGCAGGAACGTGTACTTTGGTAATATTCCATTGAAACTGTGAGTCCATAAGACACACATAACCGGGCTCGGCACTATCCCAGTGCCCTCCCTCGCGGGTTTTGATTGACAGGAGCGGTAGCCAATGTGGAGGCAGAGACCCAGGAGAGAAGCCACTCTCGTGCACATCTATGGATGCATTGTGATTGGGCTCATTTAAGTATTAAGGGGGGTTGCGGGGGGAGCTACATACTCAGGGTTTTTAACTTCATGCATAGAACCACTTTAATCTATGGTTTCAGTGCTGTCTTAATCACTGGACTGGAACAAGTAATCTCATTTTTAGTTATGACTTCACTCTTAGGCCGGACATAGATGGTTCAAATCTTGGCTAGTTCCCATTGAACCAGCTGAGATTCGAATCGTGTATGGGCAGGCTGAATGTACCCAAGTTGACCGATCGATCAACTTGGGTACAACCAACCTGCTGGGTTTTACTTGCAATTATCACTAGTGGCTTCCACTGCGTCCCCACTAGGAGAATACAATGGATCGGCAGTAGGGACTACCCTGTCAGCAATGTCAACCCATGGTTGCAGGAAAGAAATTTGCACCATCTATGGCCTGCATTATGTTCAGTTCAGTTAATTAACAGGACACAACTCTGAGCTGATTAGCATTAGCCACACTACTACATTGATCTCCACTAGCTTGTGGGTTCTGTCTTGAGTGGCTGCCCACCTGCTTGCTGAACGCAGGAGGTCACCTGCTCAATTTATTCAAAGCATTCTCTGATTAGATGAGGTGGAGAGGCAGATTAATGTCACTCTCTGCACCTTGTCCATTCCTAGAACGCTTTGCATGTAGCAGTCAGGTAATGCAATGTACAAATACAACATTGCACAGAGTTTAGCAGACAGGTTAATTTAATGTACAACACAGTGTACAGAGTGCAACAGTAAGGAGAATGTATCAAAGGACCTCTTAAATTGCTGGTCAGTGGGATGAAACAAGGTCCTGTACTCAGTGGTATGGGTGCCCTGAAATCAGTGGTTCCTGTGAAGAAAAAAGCCCTTGGATTAGTGGGAGGAAAACATGCCCAATGTTGATGGTCAGGGAGAAAAATTCCATGGTGTGAGGGCAAGAAAAGATGTCAGTGCTGATGGCCAGTGGGAGGAAAAATTGTTCTTTGTCTGAGATGAATGGAGTGGGAGAACAGTGTTGCCTAGCAGGAGGTGGTATTAACTGATAGTGCCCAGCATGGGTGGGAATTAGGGGAGAGCAGGGATGACAAAAAACTGTAGTGCCCAGTGGGCATGGTTCCTCCCTGCTGCTGCATAAAGTCTGCATAGAGCTGGAACCAGGCGCTGAAACAATAGTTCTACATGCAGCCTGAATCTGTAAGATGCCAAGGTTGAAATAAAATCCTGGGACAGTCCTGCGGAATCTGGTACATTTGGGGTGGTATGACCACACCTGGTACCCACACCTACCCCTAGAAGAAAGAGCAGCACAGTGGATCTTGGAATATGATTGTAAAAACAGGGCTTAGAGGTCAGGGTCATTTACTCACTATAGTTCTCCCAGTTTTCTGATCGCCTCATCCTAGGATGGGCTTAAAATAAAAATGTGATTATATTTTGGTATGATGTGGTTTGGTGTTACTGAGTATGCACTGGGTAAAGACACTTTGCTTAGAGTTAAGTATCCATCTACTTTATCTCCTATCCAGTCTGTATGAGGCATCAGATTAAAGAGTATATGTAAAACTGAAATGAAAAAAAAAAAAAGAAGGTAAGCAGCCAATATCAACAAATGAGGTGGTAGCAGTTTGATATTCTAGGTTAGAAGCTGAATAAAAAAAAAATCTGACTGGTTGCTATAATTAAAATTTCCAGTCTCTTTCCCTCCAATCCTTTGATGTTAATGGCTGCAACTGCTATTTAAAAAACGGTACTAATGGAATATGTAAGCTGTTATTGCTGACCTCTGCTTCAGAAAATACCTAATGCTTGCTATCAGTATGCATTCATTTTGTGTAGGAAGAGCAGCACTAGTAGTTTCTGGGCACACAGTTGTCAGAGAATATTGCCCTATCATCAGGTTGTGCTCATGCAACTCTTCTTGTAACCATAATTCTCCCCCCATGTAAACTAAGGGCCCTTTTACGTGGGCTTTCCGTTTAGGTGCGTTTTTCAGGTGATCCTGAATGGAAGCTCCATGCAGCCCTATGGAGCGGCGGATGTCAGCAGACACATGTCCGCTGACATCCGCCGTTCTCTGATCCTGTCCGTGAAATACAGATGGATGGAGATCCATCTGTAGAATCAGATCGGAGTGGATCGGATGGAAATGGACAGGCGGTCCGTTTTCATCCGATCTGAATAGAGGAGAGCGGTGCTCTGACAGTTCCATCTCCACTCAGTGAGTGGAGACGAATCTGCCATTCTTCGGCTTAGCGCGGATCAGTGGAGCGATCCCTGCTGACCAAAACAGAATCCAGAAACAGGAAGCCCGTGTGAAAGGGCCCTTAAAGTGGTTGTAGCCCCCAAGCAAAAACATTGAACAAATCAATCATATCCCTCTATAGTGTGTACTTGTCTCATTACTGTCTGCTGCACCTTCCTCTGCTTTGCATGAATCACTTCTAATAAGTTTTCGTGACACCAATAGATAAAAAAGTGACTCCAGCATGTAGAAATCATAAAACAGAACAAAGTTCACACAGGCCTAGTGCATTATTCTCAATAAATATCTTTAATAAGTAAAAAGATGGTACTCACAAACAAATGCTTGTATCACAGATTTCCATAAAAGACAATAGCTCAAGTTCATGATGAAACATCCACATCACTGATAGAACATGAAGCAATATAGTAGGCTAACATATTTCGAGGCTTGCCTCTTCCTCAGAGCCTACAAGACTGTGTCTCACTCCCACACTTAAAAATAATAATAATAAATAATGACCTAGAGATGAAGCGGCTGTGCTGTGCAGAATCCTATACAGGCGGTCCCCGGGTTACAAACAAGATAGGGTCTGTAGGTTTGATTTTAAGCTGAATTTGTTTGTAAGTTGGAACAGGTACATTTTTTAAGTGTAGCTTCAGCCAAAAAAAAAATGTTAAGCTTTTGGATAGCATAGGGAAGGGTTAATACCCCTGTATTGTTTGTTTTGCTGTCTATCTTTCTGTTCAGAAGATTTCACCTCACTTCCTATCCCAATGATAATTGGATTTTGAAAATTTTGGGTTGTCGTGGAAACAAGGATTGGTGATAAAGCTTCAGTGGAGACACCTTTTTCCCATAATAACTCTTACAGGAGTGAATTTCCCTTCCTAGGGGGAGATTTCCTCTCACTTCCTGTTGCCTCCCTCTGTTTGTAAGTAGGAGCATTTTGTAAGTCGGATGTTTGTAACTAGGGGACCGCCTGTATGTACATGATTCTGCACTTCTGAGTAGGGGGTGCGTGCGCCTCCAGCGCACCGCTTCTGCTGTGATTTGTCACAGCAGAAGCTGATCAGTGGTTGCCAGCCAATCTATGTCCACCAGCACCCACCGATAATATGTGTAAGAGACACAAAACAGACACAAAAAGTGATGCTTTTTTTTTCCCTGCGAAGAAAAGAAAGACCATCACTTCCAGTAGTAAAAACAGTACACAAAAACACTGGCTAGGTACACATTTAAGAATTTTATTGCCTTAGATGTTTAACCCCTTCCCAGCCAGTGTCATTAGTACAGTTACAGTGCATATTTTTAGCACTGATCACTGTATTAGTGTCATTGGCTCCCACAAAGTGTTAGTTAGTGTCAGAATGTCCGCCGCAATATCGTAGTCCCGCTATAAGTCGCTGATCGACGCCATTACTAGTATAAAAAAATAAAATAAGTAAAAATTCCAGTATATATCCCATAGTTTGTAGACTCTATAACTGTTGCGCAAACCAATCAATATAATCTTATTGGGATTTCTCTTACCAAAAATATGTAGCACAATACATATTGACCTAAATTTATGAAGACATTTGATTTTTCATTGGATACGTTTTATAGAAGAATATAAAAAATATTGTTATTTTTTTCAAAATGATCTTTTTTTTGTTTATAGCGTAGAAAATACAGTGGTGATCAAATACCACCAAAAGAAAGCTCTATATCTGGGGAAAAAAATGACATACATTTTATTTGAGTAGCACGTCGCATGACTGCGTAATTGTCAGTTAAATTAACACAGTGCCATATCGCAAAAAATGGCCCATGAAGGGGGGTAAATCTTCCGGAAGTCAAGTAGTTTAAAATACCAGCACTGTAAACAACATCATGGCTGTCATGCTGATTCAATAACTTCAATGCATTCACTAATCTAGAACAAGCTGATCAAAGGATCTTTCTTCACTTTGACATTTCTTCTTGCTTGTCCCAGCTCAGAGAAAGTTGAAGCCAATGGCGTTGGCAGCCTTTTCTCTCAATACAGGTTTTCTCTACAATTAAAGTGAAGCTCCAGTACCCCCGTCCAAAAATTGAAAGTCAGCAGCTACAAATACTTTAGCTACTGACTTTTAATATTAGGACATTTAGCTGTCCAGGGAGCCCGCGATGTCAGCATCGCAAGCCGATCTGTCCATTGGCTCTCAGGTGCTGCTGCCGCCATTCTTGTAAGTGAAACTGGCAGTGAAGCCTTTTGACTTCACAGCCAGTTCCCTACTGCGCATTCGCCAAGCACGCTGTGCTTTCTCAGTAGCCCGGCGGAGGGGGAAGGGGGAGGGGGGTTGAACTTCCTGCGGCGAGGTCTCCCAGAAGTGGTGAAGGGTACCTGTCAAAAACAGGTACCCGCTCCCCCCCGAAAGGTGCCAATTGTGGCATTGGAGGGGTGGAGGAACCAGGTAATCGGAGCTTCCACTTTTGAGTGGAAGATTGCTTTAATATCTGCTTGCTATTGTTGGATGTGGTTGTGTCTTGTAAGACCAATGGCCACTTGACTTAAAAAACTGGAAACTGCAGGAGAAAACACCAGAAAACGCCTTGTTTCAGCTTAGCAATCCCTTCACACACAAACACATGGCTTTAATAGACTGAACAAGATCTGTGCGTTTGTGAATATAAATGTGCTGTCATTTGAAGAAACACCAGGAGTACAGTGGAAAATGTAAAAAAATTCCCAGCAATACAATGAGATATAATGACTTTCACAGAATAATGGAAAGAGCCAATGGCAGATTCGATTTCATAAATCTTTGTTTCTCTAGCACTAAGCTACAAATACCTATTTGAGGCTTCACTGCTTTATCGTCAGCAAATCCAGGCTTGGCAAAACAAAAGCAAAAATAATGGTGTAATATGTCAACGCTCTCAAAGATTCTGAATAATACTGCCATGATCTGCTGTCTCATTCCACATATTTTATTTGCTTATTAAAAGCTCAGGAATCTCTAGATCATTGGCGAAAGCTATATTTTTGGTTTGAACACAAGGTGCACCTGCTTTATTTTTCTCCTTGTAAGTTGTCAACATAAAATGTTTGCTTTTCTTGACAGTAAGTCATGCTATAATATATTAACAAGAATAACTGCAGAATCAAATAAATCATTTTTGCCATGTATTGTCCTACCAGCCAGGTACTATGATGTGGTAACATTGTCTACGCTGGTCAGTGATATCAATCAATCAGGAATACATAGCTGGCACAATTTCAAAATGATTCCTGAGTTACAATGTGCTGCTGATTGACAAATGTCAGCAAATTCCCACTTCAGTAGAGGAGTGTAGATGGCGTAGAGGCTGCATCTGACCTGCTTTGTGTTGCTTTCCTTTGGACACAGTAGGTCCTATTGAGGTACATTTGAACTGCAGGCAAAACAGGAAAGTCATTGCCAGGCTCCAATGCATTTGTTTGAGCAGTGATACTTTAAAGCAGAGCTCCAGCCCACCCTCCCCCCCTTTCCAAAAACGAAAAGTCAGCAGCTACAAATACTGTAGCTGCTGACTTTTAATATTAGGACACTTACCTGTCCAGGGATCCCACTATGTCGGCACCCCAGCCGATTTTGCGACTGGCTCTTGGGTGCTGCCGCCACCATGCGTGGTAAGGTTTCCCTACTGCAAATGCACAGAGCGCACTGCAATTTCTAACTGGCCCGGTGGTGGAGGAAGGAGGAGGGGGGCCAAACTTCCAGGGGACCTCGCCACATCTTGCCACAGCCAGGTCTCCAAGAATTGGGGATGGGTACCTGTCAAAAACAGGTGCCATTTCCCCCCTTCCCCCCCTAAAGGTGCCAAATGTGGCACCAGAGGGGGGGAGGAGGCAAACAAGTGGAGCTTCCACTTTTGAGTGGAACTCCACTTTAAATGGGAAATAGCTGCATTTGTCAAGAGAGGTGGTCTACATTAATTCTAAATTTGCACTCATGGTTTTGCCAAACAAGAATGCCTTGAAATGCAAACAGGGCACATACCCTAACTTCTCAAAGCTTACTTTTTTTCAACTTGTATGAAAAAAAAAACATGAATAGGCATAACAGCATAGGCGAAGAAGGGAAGGCCTCCTTCTCAAACAAGCACATCTAACCTAAACAGACAAATATGGAGTTTGGGGAAAACCCCATAATTGCCAAAGAAGCCAGGACATGTGTCTCAAAGCTTAATTTTTATATCCAGACACAGCTATATGAAGACGAGAAGGGTTTTTTCCTGACTGCCACACACCTCGCCCGATTCATGCTTTTAGCAAGCACAATTGATTTGAAGCACAAATTTTGGTAATGCATTATTTAATTGGTATAACTGCCGCTGCAGTTTTTTTTTTATTCTGTACACTAATGACCTGAATATATCATTCCCAATGCTAGTAGCCGGTCTAACTAGCACATCATCGTAGCCATTGTTTGGTCTTTTAAACTCTTCTCAATGCATGTATGGCAGTGCACCACAATGCCCAACTGTGAACCATTTATGAATTGTAGGGCAGCTTCCTGTAAAAAAGCTACATATGTTTTTTGGAGGTTGTGGGCTGCCTTGACACCACACACAATAATGTGCAAAATACAGGGGAAATGACAGGATGAAAAAATAATCAGCTGAAGCAGAAGCTTGTGGAAAAGGTTCTTTTGTACACCAAATCTTTCCTACTGACACTAATTTAAAAGTGAATAGTAAAAAGAAATATTCTAAAGGCGCCTGGAATTATATTGGTTTATTATTTGAAATACATGCTTTGTTAAGGTGCATAGCTTCCATATGAGTAGCACTGCATTAACTGATAGTAAGCCATAGACCCCAGTATAATATACTAGTTAGCAGTGTGTTTAGCAGACATGTGGAAGCTAAAGGAGTTGTAAAGGCTGAAGGTTTTTTGTTAAAATGCATTCTATGCATTAAGATAAAAAACCTTCTGTGTGTAACAGCATCCCCTTAATTACCTACCTGAGCCCCTTCTCTCTCCAGCAATGTCCATTAAGCCTTCTGTGATTCTCCTCCAGCGATTGGCTTCCGTGGCTGTCACTCAAACTCAGTCAGCCAATCAGGGGAGAGAGGGGGCGGGACCGAGTCAGGGCTACGTGTCTGAATGGATACATGGAGCTCTGACTCGGCTTGGGTGCCTCCATAGAAAGCTGCTGGCTGAAGGGGCACTCGATAGGAGGGAGGAGCAAGGAACTGCAAAGAGGAAACCGAGAAAAGGAGGATCAGGGCTTTTCTGTGTAAAACCAACTGCACAGAGGAGGTAAGTATGCAGTAGTTGTGCTCATAAGTTTACATACCCTGGCAGAATTTTTGATTTCTTGGCCATTCTTCAGAGAATATGAATGATAACACAAAAACCTTTCTTTCACTCATGGTTAGTGTTAGGCTGAAGCCATTTATTATCCACCAACTGTGCTTACTCTTTTTAAATCATAATCACAACAGAAACTACCCAAATGTCCCTGATCAAAAGTTTACATACCCTGGTGATTTTGGCCTGATAACATGCTCACAAGTTGACACAAAGGGGTTTGAATGGCTATTAAAGGTAACCATCCTCACCTGTGATCTATTTGCTTGTAATTAGGTTTGTCTTTCATTGTACTCTTGCCCAGAGCTGTTCAGAGAGATAAGTGGGATGAGACAATTCTCTGACTCATTCACTTGTGTGCCTAAATTCTAACTTCAGCTATTTCATGTGGGAATACGAGTCTAGCTTGGCAAATGTATTCATATTAACCTGCATTGTTTCATATATATTGGAATAAAATATATTTTTTTCAATACTGACCATAGCAAACAAATACAAGAATAATACCCAAAAATAATATACAGTGTTTTCAAAGCTCTGAGAAAGCAATCCTTTATGAACAATTATTGTTGCAATGTTTACATTTGAATTCTGTTTAGTGGGTTGTGAATGGAGCTTAGCACAAACTAGAAAATGGGATTATGGGAGCCTTTCTCAACCTTTTTTTTTACACCAGAGGAACCCATATAATATATTTTAGACCTCTTGCAATTCTTACTAAAACCAATTAATCAGGGTCAATGATAAGAATTCCCCTTGCCTTGGTAGTCAGGGAAGAATGCTTTCTTTATGCTGGTGGTGATAATGCCACCCTTACTGATAGCTAAAAAATCTTTGGTGTCATGCTTCTGGCTCTGCCAAGTGGTGTTGTCCCAGGAGTTGTGCAGACACCCTTAAGTGGAAGGTCAATCAGCCACAGCTCAAGGAACCCCTAGCAACTTCTGAAGGAACCCTAGGGTTTCATGGAAACCTGGTTGAGAATTGCTAGATTATGACATATGCTTATGTACTCAAAAAAGTCAGGGGGCTAAGGCACTGTATTCAGACAATTATTAAGTACCTTTATATAACACTTATTGGTATGGAAATTGCAAAAGTATGAAAAGTCTATTTATTGAGAATAAAAGAAAGCCTGATATTTATTATGCCACCAAAACTGTCTTTTATAGTTGCACACATTAAAACAAAGCATTGGGATTTCATATTTACATACTTATTGACATTACATATACTATATATATAAAATCCTTACAAGAAAATGAAACAATACAACAAAAGTGATTTGATGGCTCACACACAAAGCATAACAAATATGTTTAAAAAATGCCTTTTCAAATTCAGACACTTCATGTTCATGGCTTAAGAGAATTAAATCTTATGTGGTAAGAAAGTGTCACTTTATATTTTGCGCTTGATGGAATGACTTGAATGTTCCAATTTTTTGAACAACATTCTATATCAGCAAGCAACATGAAAGAGTTCCTGAAGAACCAGTCTTTAATTCATTGTATAGACAAGTAATATGCTCCAGACTAAAGCAGAGTGGTTTGGTTTTTTCAAATAGGATATTGATCATTTTTTTAGTCATTTTACTAAGTAGTATGGAGGTTGCCTTTACTGAATTAGTATGGAGGCTGCCTTGGCTGACCTCCATTCAGAAAATACTCATGCCAGGCTGTCATGCTAATGCAATACTTTTTGAGGCACTGACCTGGAACAAGTATGCATGCTTATTCTGGGTAAGTGACTCTTAAAATACTAAAACTCTAGATAGCCAAGTGACTAGGGTGCAATGGCAAGCCCTTATGTTCACTTAGCAGCAATACCACACTATGTCCTTACCCCTGACACTTTCTGTTATAGATTGACCATTCAATACATCTTACTATTACTTTTCTCAAAGTATTTACATGATCCTATGTTAGCATATGTGGCTAAACTTACTTTACATGGTGCCCTCCTACATGGCAAAATGCCATATAGGGTTGGAGCCCCTTTCAAGCATATTCCTGTAAGACCCTCCTGTCATGGCTGAATCTCAGTCCATCAAGACAAGCAAAGCTTCAGCACTTTCTGATAGTACTTAAAGTGGAAGCTCACCCTAATACTAAAATCGCTAAATCTGCATGCATCAACAATCTAAGACTAACCTATCTAGCCCTGTAAAGAAATAATCACTATACATACCTTTTCTGAAGCTGCTCTGGTCTGGTCTCCAGCGGCAGAAGCTCTGCAGAAGAGACAGCCGACAATGGCTTGGAAATGCCAGGGAAGTGACGTCACCCATAGAGTTACTATGGGGCTTCTGTTGTCGGTTGTCTGTTCTGCACATGCCTACACAGAGAAGCTGTCGCTGAGTGCTCAACGTAGGACCAGAACAGAGAGGTTTCAGAAAAGGTATGTATAGCAACTCCTTCTTTACAGGGCTACATAGGTTTGTCTTAGATTGTGGATGGCAGTAGATTTAGAGATTTTGTATTAGGGTGAACTTCTACTTTAAGCCTACTTGGCCATTCCTGTATGGTGCCCATACCTAATGGACTACAAAGCTGCTCATCATAGTGACTGTCCAATAGGAATGTGTGGGAACTGGGCTTCGCGGTACACTTCAACACTACTTGAAAGTGTCAGAATGTCCAGCAATCATGTATTACAGGAGGGTTTGGAAAGCCAATGTAGGTATATGCAGGCATCTTAAGCAGTTTACCCCCCCCCCCCCTCCTTTCATTCTGTAGTCAAAGCTAAACCCCTGAAGACAAGTTTCTTTTCTGAATTTCAAACATCAGGGAGTGCATTAAAAAAGATAGCAAAAGGATTATATTTGCAAAACAGGCACTAAGGGTCTGTTTTGCAAATATATTCATAGTGTATGAAAATGGACTTTCACTTTAAGCACCAGTAAAAATGCTTCCAAGCTCATCTTGGCAGCCATGTTCTGTGTTGTACATAGTATAACAAAGTGTTATACATAAAGGTTATAGAATGCACAGGAACAGCTGTTACAAGACTCAGCTATGAACATTTGGCACTGGGCATGTATAAATTCCCACTTTTTTTCTAACATTCTCGCTAAATGTCACAAATAAATAGTTCCAATGGAATGCACAGCATCACAGCATAGCCTATAAGAATACCATGTGGATTTAAAAATAGAAATACAAAGTTAAGTGATTTAATATGTTTTTTGCTGTGCCCTCGGCGATGAAGTTCTCAAATACTAACCGACGTGGCATTTGAATTCTTGGCTTGGAGATACTACGCAGAAATGCTTTTCTGTCTCCTGGGTTGTCTCTCATATCCGAGGATGTACAAACAGCAAGAGGACTTATGGGAAAAAGGAAAGGAGCAACATGAAAATGAGTGATTACACCACATGAAGACGGTTACAACTTGGAATGTGCTGTATGCTGCAGAATATATCGGAAATTAATTTTGTACTTTTACTTTTCAAAATAAAGAACTTCATTAAAATATACCTCAGAGCCATGCAGGATTCCAAACATAAGACATATAGAAATAGGAACTTTTAATAACCCTCGATGTGGTTATAAATCAAATGTCACTGCCTGCACAGATCAATGAAAGTGGTATTTGAAACCCTTAGGGTATCATGCAATCAGGGCATTGTTTTGTATCAGTAAAAAAATTGTAATTTTCCAAGGCATTAGTTTCTTTTCATTCTTTGCTTTACCAAACCAAAATTTGGCTGCACAAATATAATTTTAAATAAACATATAAGCCATCCTTGCAATCCGTCGTAAAGCAGATGTGAAAGTGTTTACATAAATTCATGTTAACACATTAGGGTGCATGCCTAAAGAGTAACAGGTTTTAAATATTTACCTTCCATGGAGAAACTGCTGCTCTAGTTTCCCTCTAGTGCTGCTCACACAAGCAAATGTGAGGCAGGAAGCCTTGAGCATAACTTTCTCTAGCAAAGAGATTTCTGCTAATACACAGCTACACCATCAACTTTGGTTTATGTTAACATTTGAAAATAGTTGTGCTTTAAGATGTCCAAAAAAATGTAGCCTAGCTGATGAAAAACTACCCCTAATCTGTATACATCGTACCTTCGGTTTTATGTATCCCCAGAGCACCCCAGAACCTGGGACCACTATTAAACAAACTGTGACCAGAGGCAGGAGCCCCAAACCTTGGGGCCCAGGTATGAAAATAGCAAACTGAGCTTACATGGTTACAGTTTGGCCTCGCCTCGCCCATCCCTCTTTCCTCCCTACTAACCACTGAGGTCACTGAAAACAGTTAGTAACCGAAAGCTGGGCACAGGGGTGGAAAGCAGAAAGCTGGAGCACAAGCCTGCAAGCTCTGGTTACAATTTGCATAAAATATCACTCTAAGCAATGGGGCTTCCAGGGCACTCTGGCAATAAACCAAGGATGCGAGGAGATGCTTTTTGTACAGAGAAGAGGCAAGTTTATCATTATTCAGATGCTTTGAAGTCTAACTACATTACATCTGAGCACCACAAACCAAAAATGCTATTAATTCATTTTTTAAAGCAAGCTCCACCATCCATCCATGTCTCCATATTTTATTTTTCTGAGAAATCACTTTGAAGAACACCACCTAGCACCATCTTAAGTAACGGCAGATGATTCATATAGCCTCTTCTTCCTTGAATCCATTTGCTCTTAGCTCAGACATGCAGGCAGGAGGGTGTCCTTAGCAAAGAAAGCCCCTCTTCCCCTCCTGGAGACTCCTGGGATGTATGAGAGTATTTGCCTAGGCCTGAAAACCAGGAAGAACTGAGCCGTCTGCTCCCATCCCCTCCACAGCCCTGTGTTCCAGTGAGTGAGGGGAGGCAGTGACAGTCGCCAGCTCTCTGCTCAGGGAGCTCTGAGAACTGAGTGATCGGCGGTGTTTGATAAATGATCCAGCACCTGACTGATGCTGCATCCACCTAGGTAAGTACGATTCTAGAAAAAAAAGCCATACTTCTCTTTTAAGCAGTCCATACATGGAGCAAATTTCTTTCCTGTGTTGACAGGGGAATCCCTTAGCTGAGCCATTGTTTTCTCCCTGCCTGGGGGGGGGGGGCTGTCCCCACTGGGTGATGAAAGTGATTATTTCTAGCAGCTATACAAGGTGCTAGCAATTATTGCATGTAAAATCTGGCAGGCTGGTTGTACCCACATTGATTGATCGATAAACTTGGTACATTCAGCTTGCCCATTCAGACTATGGCCGGCCTTACTTATTAATCACCTTACTAGAGCGTCTGACAAAGTCTACTACTTAACTGAAAAGTTATGGGCAGGCAATGACTATCAGAAAATGTAAGTCTGTGTCAGACCTTTTTAGCGAAAAAAAAGATCTTAGCATG
>BLSH010152872.1:236878-290786 GCA_018402905.1 Glandirana rugosa
GATATAATGGTTTTCATAACCCTGTGGACGGAAATGTGCGTGTACTTGAAATTATCGTAGGGTCAGAATCAGACATCACAAGTTATAACTCAACCGGGTGGGAAACGTCGATATTGTCGAAATTGAGAAGACCCTTCCGACAGGTGTTCCAAATCCTCACACAGATACCCTTACAAACTGGAACTGTAAACACTCCAGTCCGTGACTACAACTTGCTCTTTCGGACCGAGTGTCAGAGGCGATATTAAGTAGGGTTTCCATAAGATAGCCCAACTCCAGTCCTGACACGTCCGATCAGTTCAAGGAGGTGGGGTTTGAGCGAGTAGGTACAGAAATTTTGAGTTGACGGATTTTTTGATGGAATTTGCTGGGAGACATGTACATTACTATTCTATTGTCTCCTTTCGCTGCAAAGGGTGGGCCAACTCAATATTGAACACTACAGACTAAGACTGGGATGCTATTAAAGTTCATGTGCGTGTAAAGGCAGGTGTCCCAATACTTTTGGTAATATAGTGTATATGACCTCTGGATTAACGTTAAAATCTCATAAATAGGTAAAACCATGTACATTAGTGAATTTATCTTTGAGCTTCTGTAAACCTCATTTATCTTTAATGTATTGGACAGGATATTCCTTTTAAGTAAAAAGCCATTAGTAAAGCAGTAAATTAGTGTGGAATTAGAATGCCATGTTTTGTTTTTCAAAAATTTCATGTTTTGCCGTACAGTATGTAGGCTTTATTTATGCATTAGCTTGTGACATTTAAGAAATTATGCTGCCTAATAACACTGTCTAGATTAAGCCTGGCACTCATAGCCCAGCAGATACACAAGAGGCACATTTTGATGTATTTTTTTCATTAACTTGCGAGTACAAAGGTAGATTTGTCAGGATCACAGAGGTCCCTAGTGTTGACAGTAGTACGATTCAGTCCCAGAAGTGGTGTCACTGAGATAATGGCTAAACAAGGTAAAAAATGAGGTCTGCTGAAATGAATTGCTTTAGGAGCCACTTGGTAGCAACATAATGTCACCTGGCTCTTTATATTCATATATTCTCTGGCTTAACTGCAGTGCTGAGTTGGTGATGCACAAACACAGATTTTGGTCACTGGTGACATGACCCTTTCAGTAATCGTTTGCCCAGCATTCACTTTGCCAAAGTGGGCATAGCAGTAGGTTGATGATTCAGTGATAACACATTTTCCAAAGGATTGAAAGTCTGACCTTGACCACAGAATTCTTCTAGGCTGGTGAAACATGTACTGTGCTATACTTTAATGTCGGAAAAATCACAAGTGGCATGAGTTGGGAGTTTGAATTCACAGTGGTAATCTGCAACGTGTCTGCCAGTTGTTATTTCATCATTAGTAACTAAAGATTTGCCTCTGCCTGTTCAGCATAAAGAGAACCTGTCAAAGCAGAAATACTGTGCTCATTAACACCGGTTTAACCTGCCCTTTTGAAACTACTCCCAAGCAGTAAATCGCCGTACAGATCCATATGGTATCTGCTTACCTGAATCCATTTAAGCACAGGCAGAATTCCTAAGCCCTGGTGAAGGGGGAGTCTGTTTGTCCCTCAAAACTTGTTGGCTTTTTTTCTGCTATGAACCAATTATATAATTAAAAGCTTTGACCTCTTGAAAGTGTGTTAGGTGCTCTCATCAAACTGTATGTGAAGGCAAAAATTTCAGGGGAAGCCACTGCTACCCTATTTTTGAAAATGCTGAAAGAGTCATGCTTATCCTTTCTTTTTAATTAGTTATGCCAGCCATAGATGGTTTGAATCTTGGAACTGGTCGTCGTCAAAATACAAACCGTGTACGGGCAGGCTGACTGTGATGGATCTATCAACTCAGGTACAACCAGACTGCTGGATTTTACATACAATTAGCGCTGGTTGCTGGTATAGCTGCTAGCAACAATCACTGTCTTCTCCTGGCAGGGGCGCCTTTTCCTGACCTTGAATAAGCATGTGCTCCTCAAATGTGATGCTTTTTCCAGGTCATAGAAAGTCACTGAGCTTGAATAAGCATGTGCACCTCAAATGTGATGCTTTTTCCAGGTCATAGACTAAGGCAGGCCATACATGGAGCAAATTTCTTTCCTGCTACCACAGACAGTGTTGGCACGGGAATCCCTTCCTCTGAGCCACTGTATTTTCCTGGTGGGGAGGGGGGGCAGGAGAAGGCAGCCCCGCCAGGAAAATACAGTGGCTCAGAGGGAGGGATTCCCCTGCCAACACTGTCTGTAGCTGCAGGAAAGAAATTTGCTCCATGTATGGCCTGCCTTAGTCTATGACATCACATTTGAGGTGCACATGCTTATTCAAGGTCAGTGACTTTCTAAGTAGTGAAGCAAGGATCAGGGTGGCTGCCCTGGAGCATTCACCTTCAAAAACAAGTTAACAGCAGATGCAATATTACTTTACAGGCTTTTTATTTCAATGTTTCTTTCAAGGCTTCTTATTTCAATACTTCTTCCCAGGCTTTTTTGAAGGCTAAGATGAAGGTTGAGGTGTAAAATAATTACTTGCAGAATCTATGTATGTATTCCTTGAGAAATGAAATTATTGTGTGCTCAGTGGCAGTATTTATTTGTCTGTGCATAGCAGGCATTCAGCAGCAAGATATCTGGCTGGTTGTAATTTTGCAGACCACAGCAGACTATAAATGAATTAGGTAGGAAAGTTTGGTATTGCCATTCTATGAATAACGAAGGCTTTAGACTATTTTGGAAAAGTGATAGTTGGTTCTGGCTTTCGTACCCAACAAACATCCACTTGCGACAGTTTAGACACTCATATTAGCATTTGCGTAGTTTGTATATTACAAAGGTGGGAGCAGGGCCATGTAACTTGTCTTGGTGTACTGTAGAGCAGTGGTTTTCAACCTCAGTCCTCAAGTACCCCCAACAGGCCATGTTTTCAGGTTTTCCTTTATCTTGCACTGGTGCTTTAAATCAATGGCTTGGTATTTTGACAGCTATTTTATCTAAGAGAAATTCCCAAAACATGGCCTGGTACTTGAGGACCAAAGTTGAGAACCACTGCTGTAGAGCAGTCAAGTTGCAAGTAGCTGGATTCCTCCTAAAGTACTAGACCCTCTCTATCAGACGAAGAGCAGTTTAAGCAGGTTTAGGAATTACATAGATTGCAAATGCATTTTGGTGCATTCAGCCTTCATTTTACTTTTGGTATAAGATGCTTCTGAGTTTCTTCACTGGTGAATCTGACCTGATTTTTACCCCCTTTTAAGCTATATCAAGCAGATTCTAGCTGCATTTGTATTTCTGTTGAAATTTATGACACAGACTTTTCTGACACAAACAAAAGCCCATGTGAACAACGCCTTAGGCTGGCCATACACAGAGCGAATTTCCTTCCTGCAACCACAGGTTGCAAGAAAGAAATTCCCTTGATTCCCCCATTAATGCAGGCAGTGTTGTCCCCGCCCCCACAGCTGTCACAGCTGGGAGAAGATAGTGATTATTGTTAGCTGCTATAACAGCCGCTAGCGATAATTGCAGATAAAACCCAGCATGCCAGTATACCAGTAATAAAGTTTACATTACTGTCATCACAGTTTTCTCTGTGCTCCACTACCTTTGTTTATAGGAGGTACCGATTTTTACATTAGTGTTCACTTGTATGCCAGGCTATATACAGTATGTGCGGCTACCTGAGTGCAGGAAAGCACTGGGAAATTTACGCTAGGCATAAAATATGCCTATAACTGGCAGCCGTCTAATATAAAGATGTAAGTAGGTGTTTCTAAGTTGTTAAAAACTTTGTTGTGATCTTTGGATATCTTTGAGAATGGATAACTTCACATTAATATCAAATAGAGCAGTGAGCGAATGTTTGTTTCATAAACTCGTTTACTGCTTATTATTAATATGTAAATAGTTTAAAGCGGATCTTCGCTGCATCTGAGCACCACAAACCAAAAACACAATTTAATTATTTTTTAATATTCAAAGCAAACTCCTCCATCCATCCATGTCTCTATGCTTTACTTTGTTGAAAAACAACCCCCAAGCATTTCTGGCTGTGGCCATCTTGACTAAGGGCAAATGATTCATGTAGCATTTACAGTGTGGGATTTTTCTCCTCCCTATAATGATCATCAAATTAGGGGGACATTGACCATGGGAGGAGACGCTACAATTTGCACAGTTTGTGTTTCTTTTCTGGAGATTATATTAGATTAGATTATATAGCCTGGTCTTTTCAGCTGCCACCAACTTGGCAATACCTATTCATGAAAGTGAAAACTTCATAATATGTCTGCAGACATGTGATGACCTCTGTTTTGTACTTCTTTGGAGAATAACAGGATAGTTTTTGGTATTCAAATGCTTTTCTATGCAATGTAATCAGATAATGGCTAATAGGAGGGACTAGCAGGATGCTACATATACTGTAACTTCCTGAAAACAGAAAGCTGTGCTAATGTCCATGTGTTACACTGAGCCTGAATGATTGAAAAAAAAACTAAAATCAAATGAATAAAATGGGTGTGCCAGGAACAGACAGGCTGGGGTGGAAGGGCTAGGCTGTATATGATGTGCTGCATCTTCAAATGCACACTGTGAAAATCTTACACTGTGCAATAAAATCAGAGTCAGCAATTTTAGTACAGAGCAAGAACCAGCTACAAGCTATTATCAATCGGAACCTACTGTTTGTTTATTGCTTCTTCTCCTCTTTAAAGTGAAACTAAAGTTTTCAATGCTTACCTCTCCTTCAGCAGTCTAAGGACTTTTGCTTGTGCTGGCATCTTCTATCTCGCTTCTGCAGGGTGCTGGGCTGTTACCATCTTCATTGGGCAGCTTGGGATGACATCACTCTTGCACATGTGCAGGAGTTCAGTCTTCCCAGCACAAGATCTGTGCTGGAATTTAAACGGATGTGCAGCGGGTAGCCAGTGAGGATAGGTATAGTGGGGAAAATAATTATTTCATCCACTGCAGATTTTGTAAGTTTGCCCACTTACAAAGAAATGAAGGGTCTATCATTTTTATCATATGTGTATTTTAAATGATAGAGACAGAATATCAACCAAAAATCCAGAAAAAACACATGATACAAATGTTCTAAATTGAGTTGTAGTTCAGTGAGTAAAATAAGTATTTGATCCCCAAGCAAAACATGACTTACTTGGGGTAGAAACGCTTGTTGGCAAGCACAGACGTAAGACGCTTCTTGTAGTTGGTTACCAGGTTTGAACACATGTCAGGAGGGATTTTGGTCCACTCTTCTTTACAGATCTTTTCTAAATCCTTAAGGTTTCGTGGCTGTCTCTTGGCAACTCGAAGTTTCAGCTCCTTCCATACATTTTCTATAGGATTAAGGTCTGGAGACTGGCTAGGCCACTCCATGACCTTAATGTGCTTCTTCTTGAGCGACTACTTTGTTGCCTTGGCTGTATGTTTTGGGTCATTGTCATGCTGGAAGACCCATCCACAACCCATCTTCAGTGTTCTGGCTGAGACAAGAAATTTTACAATACATGGCCCCGTCCATTGGCCCCTCAATGCAGCAAAGTCAGCCTGTACCTTTAGCAGAAAAACAGCCCTGAAGCATAATGTTTGCACCTCTGTGCTTGACTGTAGGGAGGGTGTTCTTAGGGTCATAGTCAGCATTTTTCTTCCTCCAAGCTCGGAACATGATGTTAATGCCAAAGAGCTCAATTTTGGTCTCATCTGACCACAGCACTTTCTCGCAATCCTTCTCTGAATCATTTAGATGTTCATTGGTGAACTTCATACGGGCTTATACATGTGCCTTCTTGAGGAGGAGGACCTTGTGGGCACTGCAGGATTTCGATCCATGGCCGCGTATTGTGTTATAAATGGTTTGTTTGGTGGCTGTGGTCCCAACTGCCTTGAGATCATTCACAAGCTGTGCTGATACCTCACTTTTCTCATGATCATCCTTAAATCTTAAATCTTACATGGAGCTCCAAACTGAGGGAGATTGATGGTTATTTTGTATTTCTTCCATTTGCAAATAATCACTCCAACAGTTGTCTCCTTCTCACCAAGCTTCTTGCTGATGGTATTGTAGTCCATTCCAGCCTTGTGCAGGTCTACAATATTGTCCCTGACATCCTTGACAGCTCTTTGGTCATGCCCATAATCATGAGGTTTGAATGGAAGAAAGAGATTCTGTGGACAGGTGTCTTTTATACACATAACGAGTTGAGAGGACTTATCTGTGTACCACATGAGCACAATTATTGTTGGTTGGTAGGGAATCATACTTATTTTACTCACTGAACTGCAACTTAAGTTATAACATTTGTATCATGTGTTTTCCCTAGAGTTTTGGTTGATATTCTGTCTCTATTACTTAACCACTTCCCGCCCAGCGACATGATATGACGTCGCAGACTTTGATTGGTATTATCTGAATGATGCCTGCAGCCAGGCACCATTCAGATATAGTTTTTTAGAGCCGGCGATTCACTGCACTGTAAGAAAGATCATAGCGGCATTTCAGCCACTTGATCATTCTTAGAGGCAGCGGGAGGGGACGTCCCCCTCCTCCCATCACCCTGCGGTGCTTCTCTGGGCCCACCTGTGCCATCGGCGGCCTGGAGAATGAATCCGTCACTGGTGGAAGTTTGTCAGGGGGATGACTGGTGACCATCTGGTTACCAGTCATCTCTATGACCCTCGGAGGCACAGACGTGACATTATGACGTCACGTCCAAGCCGGCTTTAGTAAACAAAGCCGTGGATGCAGCCAGAGACACATTTATATATTTTTTATCTCTGTCTTTCCAACCTGGAGGAGAGATGTGGGGTCTTATCGACCCCATATCTCTCCATAAAGAATACCTGTCAAGCACTATTCCTATTACAAGGGATGTTTACATTCCTTGTAATAGGAATAAAATTGATCACATTTTTTTTTTAAAGAGACAGTGTAAAAATAAAAAAATAAAGTTAAAATAAATAATAATAAAAAAAAATGTAAAGTGCCCCCGTCCCCGCAAGCTCGGGCACAGAAGCGAACACATACATAAGTCGCAGCCGCATATGTAAACGGCGTTCAAACCACACGTGAGGTATCGCCGCGAACGTTAGATTTAGAGCAATAATTCTAGCACTAGACCTCCTATGAAACTCTAAACTGGTAACTTGTAGAAATGTTTAAAAGCGTCGCCTATGGGGATTTTTAAGTACCAAAATTTGGCGCCATTCCACGAGTGTGCGCAATTTCGAAGTGTGACATGTTAGGTATCTATTTACTCAGCGTAACATTCTCTTTCACATTATGCAAAAAATTGGGCTATCTTTACTGTTTTCTTTTCCAAAAAATAAACGCATTTTAAAAATTACAGCGCAAATACCGTGCAAGATAAAAAGCTGCAATGACCACCATTTTATGCCCTAGGGTCTTTGCTAAAAAAAAACTATATAATGTTTGGGGGTTCTGAGTAATTTTCTAGCAAAAAAATTATGATTTTTACATGTAGGAGCGAAGTGTCAGAATTGGCCCGGGAAGCAAGTGGTTAAAATACACTTATGATAACAATTATAGACTCTTCATTTGCTGTAAGTGGACAACTTACAAAATCTGCAAGAGATCAAGTAATTATTTTCCCCACTGTAAGCTCTTGATGCATACTTCAGGGAGCTTTTCGATCATGTGACAGCTGTGAAAGCCAATCACAGAGATCACGCAAAGGGGCTATCTCCTTAGCATTTGCTCAGCAGAATCAGACACACTTGACGTTTTTACACATTTCACCTACATGCAAAGGTTAAGCCGGTAATAAATATTATACTGTTAAAATGTCATTTTATGAAAGGTCCACTTTAAGTAAATAGTTTCTGTAAGTTTTTTGGTTCATCTGTAAATCACATGCCACTTACTGTAAAGATTAAAACAGCGAACCAAGAAATATATATTAAGGCTTAGTAGAAAATGGATCTGCGACTACAATTGTTCTGGTCAATAAGCACAATTTAATTTCTTTATAGTTTACATTCCCTTGCATGGGAGCTGAGCCAGAAGGAAATGTTGGCAAGCACGTAGGAGGTCTATGAGAAGTACTAGATGCAGTTTATTCATTTAATTATAGACTGCATAGCAAGCAAAGCGTTTTCATGTAAAAATAAATGTAATTCTTGTAGGAAATGTAGGCTTTTGTCATTCTCTTTGTTTCCCAAATCAGAGAGTAATGAGTGCACGGTACCAGGAGTAGCGTTGCAAATTAGTATCTTACAATAATTCATTGATTTACTTGTATAGTATGTGCAGTGATTACAGCAGTTAGCAGTATTATAATGCTAATAGTATGAATGCACACAATCAGACTCAGTGTTTTACCAGATAACTAGACTAATAAAACAAACTAAACTTAAAGGACCACAGTTACATTAAAAAATATTATATTTTGCTAACTCTATGCTATTATTGCTCATAATAAGGCTGGCAAAACTGAACCAATCCCCCCGTCCACACAAGCAAGTAGGAATAAAGGAATCCTCCCCTCTGTGTTATTGTATTCTGACAGTGCAGAAACTTCCACTGTCAGAATACACTGATCAGCACTGCAGTTGATTGGCTGTAGTGTTGATCGAAAGAAACATTTCTAACAAGCTCTACCTTGTTAGAAATGTTTCCTGTAATGGGAACAGCCATAGATGGGTTGAAATTCAGCCTGAATTGGTCATATTTCAATCCATCTATGGCCAACTTGATTGTATTTAGTAGATTATAATTATTTTTGTATTTCTCGCCTTTTACTTTAGCTAGTTTAGCAAACTTGGGTCATATGAGTTAGTGGTGTGCTGTATATACAGTCCAATCAAAAAACAGCTGATTAAGGGGATGAAAATATGTTCATAGGATACTCCAGTACATACACCACCTGACTGACATGGGGAAATAAAATACATTTTCCAGGACGAGGCATGGAGTCATATTTATGGCAACCCCAGCAGAACCTTACACTTACCTTCTCTTTATTACCTGACTGCTCTGTTCTGCTGCTTGGAATAAATTGGCACACCTAGTACTTCTGGATGTGAGGGTACATGTAACTTACTCACCTGCATAGTGACAGCAGTAATGCTTGCTGATTTGCCGCTGAAGCACACAGCACAGTCACATGGGAGTTTTCAGCCCTATTTAGGCTTTAAGTCACAATCCATCACTATGGGTGGCCCAGCAAAACATCATGAAGCAAAATAAAAGTAAGTTTTAGTGGCTGGTGGGGCTACCTTAAAAACAAAACCTGTTGCTTTGCTTTGGATAGACAAGGCACAGGTTCTCTTTAAAAGCAGCAAACCTCAAATTACTAATCTGGGGCATTTGGCAGCCATGTTAATATCTCTCATGTTAGCTGAAAAAAATGCAAGGGGTTATATTTCTACAGCTAAGAAACAGTCTTGTATATTCATGAACAGCCCATCCTGTTCTCTGTAGTGTAAAATATGTTTACCATGCTGCCAAAGAAACTTGCATATAGGGAATATATATTGCACAATATCTGCACAATTTTTCATGTTTGGCTTACACTTTCATTGCTAGCTTGAATTGTGTGCTTTTCCACCTTATGCTTGCATTGGCTTAGGATGGCATGCCCCATCTTGCATTTTACATAATCCTAGACTTAAGTAGGATTTTCTTTTTCATAATATATTACATGTAATTTAATTTTCTGAAGACTATGCAAGTCTCTTAGGCATTTAAAATCTTATTGCATCAATCCTCTTTATTAGCTGTGTGATCATTCTGGGCATAGTTCATACATACCTATAACTAATGTCATCTTTATTTTAATATTAATGTTAGTGTAGCTTGTCTTTTAAATCAAAACCTACGAATAGTATTGAAAGATGGATATATTGAAAGCTAGCCAGTAGAATTGACCTTATCATTCTATAGCCTACTAGAATTTCAACATGAAGAGATGTGGTCAAGGCTGGGAAAATATGACTAATTCAAGTTCAGCTCTGGCCAACATTTTAATTTATTGTGCAGTGTAAGGATTTTATTGCCATCTGTGTTCCTACTTGGGAAAGTTCCCCCTACTTCCTGTCAGTACAGGAAGTAATGGGGGGGGGGTCTTCCCAATGGGGAAACTGATTTTTAGTAGATTAGGGAAGGTTTCAAACTTCTGACAATGTTTTTATTTCTTTCTGTCCTGTTCAGTCCCATCCACACCCTTATCAGAACCGATGAGGTCAGTTCTGCTGGCTAGCTTTCACTATATCCATATTTCAATACCATCGTATGTGCCCAGTAATGTAAGTGGTAGTAGTTTTTAGTCATCTCAAAATACAGGCGTAAAAGTTAATTCTTATATATCGCTATAATTTTCAGGCTGCTTAGTAGATGCTTTCAAGAAAAGCTCCTGAACAATGGTGTAGATAGACTTTTCCACTTTATTCCTTTCGTATAAATATAAAGCACTTACAGAACTGTACAAACTTATTTTGTTATGCAGTAAAATCTAGTGGTTCTGTTTGGATGTGGAGGGAAAAGTTACTGCTTAAGCAATGGCACAGACATAGTTTCACCCTCAGTTTTTTTTTTTTAAGTCTTTGTGAAGCACAAGGTCACCTTCCAGTTTGGAATTACTACCTGCCAGTGGCACACGTAAAAATCTGCCATCAATATAATAAGTAGAACTGGGAATGTCATTGCAATACTTTATTTATTGCCTAAGCCATACTGAGATTTTACGTGGTTTCATGTTCACCAAGAATACAGAGCTATGATTGCACTGCATAGCTGCCACTTGTGCTGTGTTCTGTGCACTGTTAGCCTACAAAAATATACTTTTTTAGATACAAAGTGAAGTTATAATACTGTATAGTTTTTAGTTTTAAAGCTGGGAGCTGAATTTGTTAGTCAGTCTTGTAATATAGAATTCAAATGAAATTAATTCATTGAGGATACCTAATACTGTAGCTAACAGTATACAGACCTGTCCATAAAACCTGTATACTACTGTTTATAGGACGGGATCGTCTTGTGCTGATTAGAGTTGAGAGAACACCTGGACGTTCGGGTTCTGCGGGTCCGAACAAACTTTGGGAAAAAGTCCGGGTTCGGCACCGAACGTTGCCCGAACGTTATCCCGGACCCCGAACCCCATTGAAGTCAATGGAGAACCGAACTTTTAGGCACAAAAATGGCTGTAACAAAGTCCTGGCAAGTGCTAGAGGGCTGCAAAAGGAAGTAAAATGGGGGTAAGAGTAGGGCAAGCCCTACAAAAAAATGGGGATAGGGAAAATAAATTAAAATCAAATAAACTAGGAGATGATTTTTGAACAATAATGTGTCACTTACAGCTGCAGCTAGAACCTCTCCCTTTAGAACTAGGAGATGATTTTTGAACAATAATCTGTCCCTCTAAGCAGAAGCCTCTACCTAGTGCAGTCAGATTGCTCAAAGCAGCAGTATGTGAAATCTCAAATTACTCCCACAATCTGATCGTTGTGTATGATCGTAACGATAGTTGTGTTATGAAGGGTTTGATCTGCAATCTGTCACTCAAAGCAGCAGTATGTGAAATCTCAAATTTCTGCAATCTGTCCCTCAGAGCAACAGTAGTAGTAATCTCAGGATGCAGGATCAGATGTTAAAATGTCTGCAATCTGTCCCTCACAAAAACGCCGGCAGCATCCTCTCCCAACACTAACCCAAGAGATGTGACATGCAGCACTGTGACTCCAGCCTCATATAGAGGCTGGGTCACATGATGCACTGGCGAATCACAGCCATGCCATTAGTAGGCATGGCTGTGATGGCTTCTAAGGGCAAACCAGTGAAACGCTTGTTGATTGGCTGCCCTGCAGCTATTCAACATGCGTGATCAACTACCAGAACCCTGAACCCGAATGTTTTTTGAAACGTCCGTGTTCGGGTCCGGGTCCCGGACACCCGAAAGTTTGGTACGGACCTGAACATTACAGTCCGGGTTCGCTCAACACTAGTGCTGATATCTAAGATCAACTCATTCTGGTTGACTTACTAAGGAAGTAGAGCCTGTTAACTTAGTAAAGTGAATGTTCACATAGTTTATTAAGTAAGGTGAACCTGGGATCACTTTGTGTACCCAACTATATGCATGAGAAATGGAAACAATGCATTTTTAATGGCCAATAATTGGATGATTGGAGTGAACACAGCTTCGCCTTATTCATTAGGCATAAACCATTTACTTTGCTAAAGGAACTGTCTTTATTCCTATAGTAAATCATTTCATTGGCTGGCTGGGTGTATATAGGAGTGCTTATTAATTGCTGGTAGTAAGATGACAGTGATTTCTAGATGGCTCTCTGATTGCCGTTATCACCAAGCAACGACATACTTATTCTACTGCTTTGTTCAATATTTAATATAAATGCCCACTGAATGTCGACTTGACTGGAATTACCAATTGAAGTAGCAATGGTGTAGTCTGCACATCTAAAAGTGGAACAGAATGGGTAATTAGCCAAATTATATGATAAGATGTAACTATTACTGCAGTTTGTTAGAAGCAATAATGCAAAACAGATTAAGGATGGAAAAAACATGCATACACTGCAGAATAATGAAAGCTGCAAGAATACAGATTATTCACAGCAATGTCTGTGTGACTCAGTCAGGGTAACATGTGGCTGCATAGCATAGTCTCATTAAGACCCTTTAGAGTCAATCTGAGAATCACTACTTCAGTAAAGCAGTACAGAACACCCTTACTGTGGTTAGCTCTGGTAACACAGGTGAACGGCTGGAACAATCCCAGGCTCAAGAAGGAAGCATCAACCTATCGGAACTACAGTACACTGGTAGTAATGGGGAGGTGCTTCCCGCAGTAGCTAGGTCTTCCGTAGAAGCTGTGTGCTATTAGGTTCCTGCTTTGCTGCCCACATGCTGGCTCTAACAGTGGAAAGCCTCTTATTTGGTTACAGATCACTTGCCCAGCTACATTTGAGTTACCAGATGTGGCTCTCAGGGGTTCTGAGGGAGGTAGGCTTGTCCAGGGACAAAAAGTTGTAGGAATGGAGATAAAGAGGCCTGTGAATGAGCTAGGTAAGTAAATGAACACAGATGCTTGTATTTGACATCCTGGAATTGGTAAAGGACATGGCTGGTCTGGCAAAACCTCAGCCATGACACAGATTTCACGCACATTTGATTAGCAAAATAATTTGCTACTAAATGGAAAGACTGACATAAAGAGGAAAAAAGGGGTACAGAGGGTATACAATGAGTTGAGTTACAGAGAAGATCCAGCTTAAATCATAACTGACATTTTTTCATTTTATTATTATTATACAGGATTTTTCTAGCTCCAACAGTTTGCGCAGCACTTTACAACGTTGGAGCAAACAGTACAGTTACAATACAATTCAGAGGGCCCTGCTCATTAGAGCTTACAATCTAAAAGGGAGGGTCAAGTGATACAACAGGTAATAACTGTGGGGGATGAGCTGATGAAGAAAATGAAAGTACAGTTGTTAGGTGGAGGCAGGATAGGCTTCTCTGAAGAGAAAAGTTTTCATGGATCACCTAAAAGTGGATAGAGGTGGAGATAGTCGAACAGATTGGGTAGGGAATTACAAAGAATGGGAAAGGCTTGGGAGAAGTCCTCGAGACGAGCATTGGAGGAGGTGACATGGAAGCTAGTGAGCAGGAGGTCTGCGAAGAGAAGGATTTGGTTGGTATTTTGAGACTAGGTTAGTGATGTAGCTGGGGGCCAAGTTGTGGATGGCTTTGTAAGTTATTTTTTGTGTTTTAAATTTAATTTGTTGGGTGAGTGGCAGCCAATGGAAGGATTGGCAGAGAGGGGTAGCAGACGCTGAGCTGCTTGTAAGGTGGATGAGTCTGGCAGCAGCATTCATGATGGACTGAAGGGGGGATAACCTCATTAAAGGTAAGCCAATGAGTAGGGAGTTGCAGTAGTCGAGGCGAGAGATGACCAGCGAGTGAATTAGGAGCTTTGTGATTTCATTGGTTAGGAAGGGGTGTATTTTGGAGATGTTGCGGATGTTGAGGCGACAAGCTTTGGAAAGTGATTGGATGTTGGGCCAAAAGGAGAGTTCAGAGTCCAGGATAACACCTAACACCTTGGCATGTGGGGATAGGTTGATGGTTGTGCCATTGCTCTTTACAGAGAAGTCAGGGGAAGGGGCATGTGGGGGAGGAAATATTATGAGCTCGGGTTTGGACAGGTTGAATTTGAGGAAGTGGTGTGACATCCAGACTGATATGTCAGACTGACATGTGCCTGAACTATTCTTTGTGTCACAGGATTCAGAAAGTTATGTACATACCCTTGAGAGATACTATCACCTTTTTCTGAGCTATACAACCACATAGCATATAGAGAGTGAATGCACTCCCAATTCTGCGTATCCTATATCACAACCCCACTTCCTGCTTGCTCTTTGTTAACTAAGCCCACATAAATATTTCCACCTCCCATCAGTCATTTTTTTAACAAGTTTGCTGTTCTTGCAAGCATGTCTGCTTTCCAAATGATTTAGGCAAGTCAGATTTCAGGTAACAACAGTTGATAAACTATTGATTCCCACAGGGAATGCATACTGTATGTGAGTTTTATATATTTATCTGGAGTTGCTCTTTAAAATAGAATGCACTCCATAGTCTAGTTATCAACACCTTAGTTCCACAAGTAGTTGCTAAGCATAATTCTTTAAACAGTTAATTGAAAATTTAAATGTTGCATTGTAATAATTACAATTAATTTACAGTAGGTAAACGCTATTTAAAGCAACACGCATACATATCTCAACTTCACACATTCCAGGTTTAATTGCTGTCTCTGTTGACACAGAGGTTAACCAAATGGTTTACATGAATTATTCATGGGCTGCACTGATTATTATGGCATAATTTTTCCACTAAAATACAAACCAAGTGAAGCTGAAATATATGCTCTTAGCAGTTGCTGACAGACTCATTTGGAAATTTTCCTGCATGTTTTCCAGATTTTTTGCTCTAATAATCACTATCTTATTTAGAGACTCATATGTATGGATAATCCATACACAGATGATGTATTGCCCTTGATGACTATGTAGGATATCAATTTGAAGAGCCATCTGAGAGCTGCATGTGGATAGCTTGCTAACATACATGATGTTAACTATATTGCAAGTAACTAAATATTTAATAGAAATGCATTTTAGAAATAGAGACAGAATAAATACAGAAAAGGCAGTGTTACAATAGATGTTCTACAGCAGTGAAATTGATTTGAAAGGGAAAATTGCTTTATATCATCATTTAGGTTTTTATCTTAACATCATTTAGTATATATTTTATATTTTTATATTTTTATATGCATGCTCATTCATATTTCTGTAATTGTAATACATTTAGAGCCACTACAAGGAGCTATTTGTGTTTCTATTTAAAGCTGAACTCCAGGCAAAAGGCTAAGTAGAGGCAGTCCCCGGGTTACACACAAAATAGGGTCTGTAGGTTTGTACTTAACTCACAGCAGTAAAATCAGTCTGTATATGCAGAATAGCATGCTTGTTATACTCACTGTGGAACGTAAGGGGTTAATCCCCTGCATTATGTAAAAAGGCTCTTTGATCCTGTATTTACAGATCTTCCCCCTCCTGCAGGGTCTCTCCTGGCAAGGCCAGATAATATACAGTGAGGGTAGTGAAGCTGCACATGCTCAGTTTAGTCTCTATTGCTGGAGAGAACATTTCCTTCTCATAGCTAGTCAGGTCACATGATATTGACATCACACATGCAGGCGTGTATACAGGCTATAGTTGAAATTTCCTCCTACCTGAACACTCAGCACTGGGCAGACCCTGCAGTTTATCATGTGACTGTGGTATACAGATCTTTCAAAAAGGTATATAGTGGCAGTATTTTAATGTAAAAAGAAGATTTATAAGCTGTGGGCACTGTGGGGGGCAGATGAACTATTTTCATATTACTATGTTTAGTAACACTTTAAGTTGCATTTGTTTGTAAGTTGTAATGGGTACATTTTTAAAGTGTAGCTCCAGCCAAAACAGTCGGCTGTTTGTAACGGGAACCGCCTGTACACAGATGAAATACATGTATGAGAGCTGATTTATCTGCCAATGGATTTGGAGTGACAGGGACCTAATCTTTTTCTGCTGCAGTTCCAGTTTCACGTACAGGTCCCCCCCCCCCACCCTATGACGACAGAGTGAAAGGAGAACCTCACACCGATGGACTCATCTCTCTGTCTCCCCCTATCAGCATTCCACTGCAGGACACCTAACTGACTACTTGTATTGCTTTTCTCTCCCCTTCTCTGACTGTACAGAAGACTGAAAGAAGCCAATAGCTAGAGCACTCTGGCCCTTATATTAAGCTTACCTCTTTTACTTATATCCAAAAATAACCATGAAGTAGTATATGAATAAATTAACTTGACAAATGGATCTAATGTTTGTGCTATTTTCATTATTAATCATTCCATATCCCAAGGGTGGTTGCCTAAATTTACAGTATTAGTCGTACTCTGTAAATATCTGCTAAGAGGCAGCTTATACAAAGGATAGCATCTGCATATTTCAGATAGTCATACTTAGGAACCATCACTAGAGCCATGTTGTGGAAGGCATACAGAGTTATAAAATATATCAGTTCATGCTGCAATGCAAAGATCAATGCCTACACCAACTAGTCAAAATTGATCCACTGCTCCTTTACCACTTCTTAGGGCATTTTAAAACATTTTACATCCATGGGCTTGGTATCATTTTTTTCAGCCAGTGATCAGCTGTTTAGTAAAAGTAAAGATGCCCAGATCACTTTTATAGAAGTCAGAATGGCACGGCCCCCCCCCCACCTGCTGTGGTTGTTCACAGTGGATTCCAGGTTCTCCTGTTCCTTTGGTGAACCCAGGGCTGTGGTAAACTGTCCCCATCAGTTAGAGCAAATAGAGATTGAGGAACATCTATTCCTAAATCTCCTGTGCAAGTAAGGAAGCCGCAAGTGACAAGCATTTCGTCACTTATGATTTCAGTTTATTAATTCCAAAGCTACTGTAGCCAGAGAAATGGCTAATCAAGCACTATCTTTGCTTGATTAGCTGAAGTGTAGAAACCCCTTATCTCTCAATAGATAAAACCTGTTATCTGCCCATTCTATGTTATCACATAAGGGGCGTGTTAGCCTCCTTGTAATTACAATAAAATTTAATTAAAAAACAGTAAAAAAACCTCAAAAAACGTAAAAACACATAGAGCCTGCTTTTGTATGTAAATAACACTATTGCTGCAAATGTTGTAGTTAGAGCAATAATTCCACAACCATAATTCATCATTCTCTGTAGGCTTTTCAAGTATCGCCTATGAAAACATTTAGGTGTTGTTGCTTTTTGCCATTTCACGGGTATGCACAACTTTGAGTCTTGACATGTTTGGTATCCATTTACCCTACACAGCCCAAAGTTTTATATTTTACCAAAAACTCTGGATTATTTTAAGTTTGTGTGCACCAAAATGAATTGTAGTGTATTTTTCCTTCAAATTTGTGTTTGATATAAAATTTGCAACTGCCGCTATTTTATTCTACAGGGCCTCTGCTTTCAGAAAATATATAATGATTGGGGGCTTAAGGTAATTTGCTAGCTACAAATGCTGATTTTAACATGTGTGTGAAAATGTTAAAAAATTGCACCCATCACAAAATGGTTAGTGAAGTCAATTTTGATTGGTTGGGTCAGTGCAGTCAGCAGTTTACACTTTGTACTGCTTACCATATAAACATGTTAACAGCTAAGTATGCTTAAGGAAAATTGGTCCTTGCTCTCAGTAGGACCCTTCTTGAGATCTCCAGGGATTCCTTTCTCTGGGAAATGTAATAAAACCGAGTTGGCAGAGAACAGCACTTAAAACTTTATGTGCAAATCCTTTATAAGAGATAATGTTAGTTTTAGGTAACGCCAAATAAATATTTCATCATGAATAGTGCAGCTTTGACAGTATGGCTGTGATAAAACATGTTACTGTAATGCCTGATCTCTGCCTGGGTACAGGAGGAATGTAAAGGAAACCTACATAATGTATATGACCTACACAGTCACTCTTCGTAAATAATTTCATGCTATGTACTTTCTATTTTGTGCTTCAAGACACAGAAATCCATTAATACATGTGATACTGGTTCTATGTCCATGGCCCCATTCCTTCTTACAGAAGTACAATTTCACTAATCCTTCCCAGTCTTCTCTCAGACCTGCTGTCTCTTCACAAGCAGCTAATTCTTGAAATGGAATTTAAGAGTAAAGGGAATTATTTATTTTTAAGATAAATGACATGAAACTCTACTGCTCTGAAGTAGGCATGCGATGATGTCACAGCGGCAGCTGGCTAGGCTCTGTACTGAGGCTGGTATTTTACAGTACGTGTTACTCCAGATTGCACATCCCATGGAGGTAACTAAAGGGGGATCAATTTACCACCAGTGAGCAGTAAGCTTATGTTTGCTTTAAGTACCATGTAAGAATAAAAGGAAAGAAAAATATACAGATATGTATCCTAATTTGAAGCGTACACATTTTTGCTGCAATAACAGCACTAACTAATTTATATCTGTTAAATACATATGACTACAGAAAATAATGTGATTGTTAAGAGATGTTTCAAAGGGCATTCATTTTGGACCAGCTAAAACAAAGAGACATCACTAGGTCATGTAGGTTGGATATAAGTAGACCTAAAATGCATGCATGCAGGCAAGAGATATTTTACCTCTTAGGACTAGATAGTTGTTAGATGAGGCAGTCCTAATTATCCTTCCCTCGCATACCTCTCTCCCACCCCCTCACACATATTCAGCAGTTTGCTTTTGGAGAAGTTACTACTAGATGCTTTTTATACTCACATAAGTCGGCCAACTGTGTCTCTCACGAGTACCCCTCCTGGTATGTACAGCTGGTGATGACTGGTGAAGACCAGTCTTTTTTTCCCAATGTCATCTCTCCACTGAAGTCTTCTGAAGACCCAACCACAGGACAACCAATAGACATTATCTACGTGACCCAGACAGTGACATAGACACTGAAAGAAGGACTTTTCTTCTCTGCATGAGAGAAGATAGAAGATTGAGGAGTTGGATCATTATGTGCATCCTGTGCATTTAGAACATTTTTTTAAATTAACCTAAAGACTAACTAGGGTTGGGTGCAGAGTAAGGAAGAAGGGAAGTGCCCAAGTGCTTATAGTTCAGCTTTTACCATTAAAAAGTATAACCAGACAGGTTACAATAAGGTGGGCCAAAGTGACCTAAAAAGCCCTCCACAAAACCAGTGTGAAGCACAGTAAAACCTTCTTAGACAGAAACTATCTTGCTACCATCACACATTCCGAAAAAAAGTTTAATCCATACATATACTATATATGTACATATATATGTAAAACAACTGTGTATCCAGAACCACTGGCTTGAAGAGGGGTGTATCAAAAAATGGAGCACATTGGGGGACATTTAAGGTGTAACTCTCAACAAATTCACATGACAAAAACAGTTAATACAGGATTTTTTTTTAATAATACAAATGGTCTAACAACCAAATCATTAAAATTTGTTTCTTAAAAGCAATGATGTATAGCATTGATCCAAAGTTATTATCACTCTCTAATAGAGTCCAACAAAACAGATACTAGTTTACATAGTAATTATACACATTACATCTTAAGTCCAGTTGTCCAGGACAAATGGAAAATTACTGTTAATCAGAAAGTAAGCGGTATGGCTTAATTTTTCAACATGTTTCGCAGATTTCTTCATCAGGAGTAGGGTTCAAACCATGAAGAGGGGGCTGCAAATCTCAGAGCAGTTTACATGCTGGGTTTAGGATCAAACCCTCTATTTAGTACTCAGAAACTCATATGACACAAAAGTAGATATAATATGTACAAAAACTGGACATGAAGGTTAAAGTTGCACTATTATGTATAAGGTATTTCTGTAAAAAGTAAATTTACTTTCCATGAAAGTATTAATTAGGTAGCTGGAAATATTAAATTTATGATAAAAAATACTCCTGTAACAGACGAAATGAATTTCTGTAGCCATCCTGTCACTTTTGCCACCTCTTGTATGGATGTAGTAGAAAACAGTGTGCAATTTGCTTTCACAGCTCTTTTCAAGCAGTTGTAGCTATGTGGATGGATTTACAATTAGGCACATTGCGATTGGTGCTACAGAATCTAGGAATCTGCAGATTTGTGGTTTCATATGGAGAAAAGGCATTGTTGGAAAATATGTGTGTCCTATTATTTGGCAGCAGAATTTCTGACATAAGACGCAGAATAAGTATTAAATCCACAGACATTATTTATTGCAGCTATGCCAAACTAGTAATTAGTGACACATACAGTACACGTCTTTCAGCTACTTCTGATGGTGCGCTATCAGTTTATGTGGGGCAGGATTAAAACCTCTGGTAAATTGTTATTCCTAATCGAATAGGTCAAAGAGAGCATCAAATGAAAAAATGAAAAAAATCTAAGGTCCTTGCTTCTTTTATTATGAACACCAGCACTGACTGTTGTCTGTAACAGCCTCTGCCTGCAGGGCAGGAGTACTTGCGACCCATGAAATGCGTTGGATGTCCTTTCCCCTGCTTTTTGTAACCAGTTGAGCAAAAAAGACTTTCCATTTGGCACTTTCTTTGACCTATTACACTTGGATTTCTCATGTCCTCTCCTGAGGACCCCCTTCTTTATGATGAACTGCTGAATACAGGCCAGTTGGGCTCAAGTAATGATTTTGTCCACATATTGATAACCGGTGAACATCTGTGTCCAATTCCCCTCTACCACTGCCTTGTAGTTGTTATTCCTGTCCGTGTCCCTATTGGGGAGAATTTTACCTATTTCCTACTTGTGACACAACAAAAAGTCAATTTCAGTTGGGACACAGACAGCAGCAAAAGCCTTACACAAATTCTAATCCTTCATTGATCTTCTAATAGAAGTCCTTCTGTTCTTGTCATTGTCCCCAGTGGACAGATTTTACCCAGTTCCTGACTGGCGATAGGTAAAATCTCCCAAATGAGGGTACAGACCTAAATAAAAGCACATGTTTAACCCTTCACCATTCTCTCCAAATCTTAAAAAATGTTGGAAGTTTTACTTTAAAAATGGTAAATGAGTAAGTTGTTACGCAAGGTTCTGGGGCTCTGTCCAGTGACATAAAAAGACAGAGAGAACAACTAAAAAGAAAAAACAAAATTGTACTCTACTTTACGTGTCCCTTTCTCAACATGGAACCCTTTTTCTTAAGGAATATGAAGACAAAGTCATATGTCACTGTCCTTCCATATACTATAAATAAAAATGTCTACAATACAGAATATGCTCTTCATAACATGGTTTCACACTTTAGCCTCAGTGGCCATTGAGGTCCTAAGACATAACTTATACAACTGGAAAAAATAAAAGTATCCTAGATGAACAATGCACTATGCATAGCCTTACTAGTAAATATCACAGTAACAGTATTTTTCAAAGTTGCATAAGTGATTATTTAAACTTCCTAAAAGCACATTGCCTGTAATCGTAAAATACTTTCAGACCGAAGCAATTTTTTATAACTAGCTTTTTAGTCTTCATGTTTAGAATCTAATTTCCGTGGTATACTACATGAAAGATGGGTTAATTTTGATAAATAACACAATTTTACATTTGAGAGTACATTCATATAAGTCTCGGTCTCTGAAGGTCCGAGGCTTGAGAAATTAAATTGAAAATTCAAAAAACCTAACCAGATTTCCCCACTTGTAAATAAAGAAGTATTTGTGAGACTCTTGGCTAGGTCGAAAATTGCTCAGCCATAATTTAATTTAAATAGAAGCCTATCACTTTACCCCAAAATAAGCAAAAATAATATTGATTTTACAGCGCTCTAAGTCATTGCAATTTGTCAGCTTTTATGTTGTAATTAAATTGCCTCGGGGAAGCCTAGTGTAGTTTTTCAATTTCGGAAGCTGGTAAAGGTAGTGTGTCTTGCCAACTTCCGTATCTAATTAGCTATAAATTGTTTTTTATAGCTAATCTGTTACTGCTTCTTCTTGAAAAAGAAAGATTGTTTGTTTATTAATCTCTTACTTTCCTTAAACAGAATGCACCCTGATCTATTCAGGAAAATGGTGGTTTGTTTTTTTTGTGCTATACGCTATAATTTATTGCATCTTCTTACTGCTACAGAGTCTGCTATGTGTCTTCTTGACACATTGTGTATTCTTCAGAAGGGAAATACATAGAAGAGAACAATATTGGGTACTTTATTGTTCTAGTATGTACCTGGAGACCACAACTACACTGTAAGCTGTGCTTATGCAAATGAAAACAAAGTAAAAAAAAAAAATACATAAATCTACATCAGGGGTCTTTAAACTTTCTAAACAAATGGCCTTTAAACTTTAGGGGGGGGGGGGCAGACTTTGGCCAACAGGAATAGATATTTTTTCTGCCATTAGTAGGAATAAACAGTACCCCATCTTTGGTATTAGGTGGAGGAATAGTGCCCCATTGTTGGTGTCAATGGGAGAAATAGTGCTCCATTGTTGATGTCAGTGTGCAGAATAGTGTCTCATATCAGTGGGATGAATAATGCCCAAAGGGCCGCATAAAGGCAAGCAAAGGGCTGAATCTGGCCCCCGGGCCACAGTTTAGATACTCCTGGTCTGCATGATTCTTTTTGTGAGTTCAAAAATTTCTAGTTTTTCCTTATCTATAGAAAAAGTATAGGAGGTGAGCGGGTTCCTTTTGCCACCTGTGACAGGTAAACTAAGCACTGATAACAAACAAGATTACCTCCACTCCATCTGATTAAAGGCCTACGTGGACATAATGTTGAACCTACAGTAAAATTTGGGTATTTTCATTATTGAAGAGTATCTTGGAAATGTTTAGCCAACTTTTTGTGTCAATGCACACATACCTTATTCCATCTACAGATTTTTTTTGAAAGGCAAAATGTTTTAAATGTCAAATAATTTCTTACCAAAGTACATATATCTAATTTCGGGTAGGGACATTTAAGGTCTAATAAGTATGATAAGAGAAAATAATGGTAGGTGTGGCGCTGTTCTTATAGGTAAAACAATCCTCTGTGAGGAGTCAGAGTTCTTCTATTACCACCCTCTAAACCAGTGGCTTAAAGTAAAAAAAATGCTATGTGAATAAATGTATAAATACACTTTTCTTAGGACAGAGTACAGTATGTGCAATATATATAAAGTGACTGGTGCTTTAAACCAACATTGGATAAGACACTTTGCAGGTAATATAACATATAGTGACATTTGTGCAATATTAAATAAAGTGACAGGTGCTTTAGTGCAATATTACAGTATCTCCCAAAAGTGAGTGCACCCCTCACATTTTTGTAAATATTTTATTATATTGTTTCATGTGACAATACTGAAGAAATTACACTTTGCTACAATGTAAAGTAGTGAGTGTGCAGCTTGTATAACAGTGTAAATTTACTGTCCCCTCAAAATATCTCAACACACAAAAGTGAGTACACCCCTAAATGAAAATGTCCAAATTGGGTGTCAATATTTTGTGTGGCCACCATTATTTTCCAGCTTTGCCTTAACCCTCTTGAGCATGGAGTTCAACACAGCTTCAAAGGTTGCCACTGGAGTCCAATTCCACTCCTCCATGACGACATCACGAAGCTGGTGGATGTTAGAGACCTTGCGCTCCTCCACCTTCCATTTGAGAATGCCCCACAAATGCTCAATAGGGTTTAGGTCTGGAAACATGCTTGGCCAGTCGCCTTTACCCTCAGCTTTTTTAGCAAGGCAGTGGTCGTATTGGAGGTGTGTTTGTAGTCGTTATCATGTTGGAATACTGCCCTGCGGCCCAGTCTCCGAAGGGAGGTGATCATGCTCTGCTTCAGTATGTCACAGTACATGTTGGCATTCATGGTTCCCTCAATGAACTGTAGCTCCTCAGTGCCAGCAGCACTCATGCAGCCCCAGACCATGACACTCCCACCACTATGCTTGACTGTAGGCAAGACACACTTGTCTTTGTACTCCTCACCTGTTTGCCGCCACACATGCTTGACACCATCTGGACTAAATACGTTTATCTTGGTCTCATCAGACCACAGGATTTGGTTCCAGTAATCCATGTCCTTAGTCTGATTGTCTTCAGCAAACTGTTGGTGGGCTTTCTTGTGCATTATCTTTAGAGGCATTCTTCTGGGACGACAGCCATGAAGACCAATTTGATGCAGTGTGCAGCATATGGTCTGAGGACTGACAGATTGAACCCCCCCCACCCCTTCATCCTCTGCAGCAATGCTAGCAGCACTCATACCTCTATTTCCCAAAGACAACCTTTGGATATGATGCTGAGCACGTGCACTCAACTTCTTTGGTCGACCATGACAAGGCCTGTTCTGAGTGGAACCTGTCCTGTTAAACCTCTATATGGTCTTGGCCACCATGCTGCAGCTCAGTTTCAGGGTCTTGGAAATCTTCTTATAGCCTAGGCCATCTTTATGTAGAGCAACAATTCTTTTTTTCAGATCCTCAGAGAGTTCTTTGCCATGGGGTGCCATGTTGAGCTTCCAGTGACCAGTATGAGAGAGTGAGAGCGATAACACCAAATTTAACACACCTGCTCCCCATTCACACCTGAAACTTTGTAACACTAATGAGTCACATGACACAGTGGAGGGAAAATGGCTAATTGGGCCCAAAATTGACGTTTTCACTTAGGGGTGTTCTCACTTTTGTTGCCGGCGGTTTAGACATTAATGGCTGCGTGTTGAGTTATTTTGAGGAGACAGCACATTTACACTGTTATACAAGCTGCACACACTAGTTTACATTGTAGCAAAGTGTCATTTCTTCAGTGTTGTCACGTGAAAAGCACCAGCACAAAAGTTTACACCATTGAAGAGCACCTGTCACTTTTTTTCCAAAATACTTTGTGTTTATGCATTGAAAGGATACAGAATTGTGTATACCTAATGTTTTACTAAAGCATCAGTCACTTTATTTTAAGAGGATTGTGTACACTTAATATTGCATTAAAGCACCTGTCACTTTATTTAATATTGCAAAAATGTCACTATATGTTATATGACCTGCAAAGTGTACTATCCAATGTTGGTTTAAAGCATCAGTCATTTGTGTATATGTATATGAAATATACAACTATATATTGCAAATACCCTGTCCTAAGGAAAGTGTATTCATACATTTATTCATTAAATCACAGCCATTTGCGCGGGACCACCCATAATTCCTTTTCAACATTTAGCCTGGGTTCACACTGACAGCGGGAATGAAATGGTGCGAGTTCAGCTGAACTTGCACGATTTCATTCCCGCATGTCAGTCCCGACTTTGAAGGCAATTTCAGAGACAACTGTGTGGATTTCTACACAGATGTCTATGGAAATCGCACCCCAAAATCGCCAAAAGTAGTACAGAAACTACTTTTGTGGAATCGGTGCAGCGCCGCAAATGCGGCGTCGCACCGATCTGGACAGTGCCATTGCCGGCAATTGGCATGCGATTTGATATGTTAAATAAGCATATTGAAAATTAAGTTGATTGCATACAGGGTATAATATGGTATAAATGAAAAGAAAATAAAAAGTTAAAAAAAAATAGTACAAGATTAAGTAACAAATACATTAGTACATATAGTGGGAGTATTTCAACCTCAAATTTAACAGGAGACGCACCAATATGTTAAAGTTGTTTTCTTGGGCAGCTTAGCTCATCCAATTTTATTAGCCCTGAAAACGTACACATATATGTGTAAATGGCATTGATTACTTTGCAAACCAGCTAGCATTTTAAAGCTTAATAAAAATCACAGAAATGGATATTAAATCAAATAGACATAGTACTAGCAAGCACCAATTCCTCATAGAGCAGTTGTGCCAGACATCTAGATATGACTGTGTAGACCAATAGGTACTAAAGTTAGACCCAGCGCACTTAATAATTAGCTCTCCGTAAAAGACACGGTCAGATACACCCCCACTGGAGTAGGAGAACAGAAAGCTTACTTTCACTAAGTGAGAAAGGTATTTTGAGCAATTTCCAAGCAAAAATCAATCACAGTTCATAACAAGAGGTACATGACTATAAAGAGACACAAATCTATGAGACTTCAGTCAGACTTTAAGTTTACTTGCTTTTGTTACATTTTTTTAGTCACTCTTGAGAACATAAATTGCCAAATGATCCATCAGAACACGGACCTTTGTTTTAATTATTTAAAATATTATCTGAAATAATAATTTCTTTTTCATTTTACCGAGACATATTCATTGCCTCTACATAAAATGCATAATTCCAGCTACTTCAGTTTAATTTTAGTGTTTAATTTTTATTGTTAACTATGAAAAAGGCAAGATAAGCTCTTCACAGGGCCACGGATTAAGAGTCCAATAAAACATATTTCTGGAAGAAATATTATACTTTTATTATTAATAATAATCAAGCTCAGGAGTGATCATCATCTTCACCGTTAAGGCTTTCTTAGGAGAAATTGTCTCATTCTAGAATTCATCTTTTTTATGGGCATATTTTCAGTATCTTATAGATTAAATCCCTTCCTGAACAGGCAAGTCATCCAATGTATTACTATATATCCTAACATGAGGCAAACTGCAATTATAGGATGGCAGCTGTAATGGGTGGAATTTCCGTTACAATGAGCAATGGGTTGCAAGCTTTATATTTCAGCATTACTGAAAAGCAAAAACACTTTGCCCTTTATTTAATACCAAAGTGCAAAGAACAATAGGTAGCCCATGACTACCAATCAAAAATCAGCATTTAACAGGTTAATGTTTCGATACAACAAAATATGAATTCTGATTGGTTCCCACAGGTTACTGTGGACCACAATGCCCTTGGCACTCTGTTTTTTAGATTAAAATGAAAAATCTGCCCATTGATCTGTACAAGCATACATTTCTGAAAAGATGATGTTGATTTGTTAAAGTCCTTTACCTTTTAATTAGTTCCTGATGTCAAGGCAATATCTGTGTACAAGTAAACCAATGTTGGGATCCCATTGCAGAAAGGCTTGGTCTTTGGTGCAGAGGGTCCTGATGCAGGAGAGGTGAGCATGCAAACAAGGACTTTACCTTAGTTAGAATTATGGTTACAGGAAGGGTTAGGTGTATAGAGTGGGTTAGGGTAAGGAACTTTTATGTACAGCATTTCTTCTTGCATCATAAACTACAAGCATTGAGTTTAAAGTGGAATTCTATTTTATAACATCAGATTTTTGCAAAGTACTTCCTATTGCAGGGCTCAAAATTTAAAGTCCTGAGCTACTAGCCAGGCCTTAAGGGTTACTCATCACCAGTTGCCTCACCCAACCCCTACCATGCCCCACCCCTAATCCCGCTCATAAACACGCCCTCATAAATTCTCATGAAATGACACTTAAATGTTTTATGCAAGTTACAAAAATAAATATTAACAACAACTTTATCAGTGTCCATCAGTGCAGCATCACTAGTGCCCATCAGCGCAGCCTCATCAGTCCCCATCAATGCAGCCTCACCAGTGCCCATCAGCACAGCCTCACCAGTGCCCATCAATGCAGCCTGACCTGTGCCCATCAACGCAGTGCAACCAGTGCCCATCAATTCAGCCTCACCTGTGCCCATCAGTGCAGTGTAACCAGTGCCCATCAGTGCAGCATAACCAGTGCCTTTCAATGCAGCCTGACATGTGTCAATCAATAAAGCCTCACCAGTGCCCATCAATGCAGCATGACCTGTGCCCATCAATGCAGCGCAACCAATGCCCATCAATGCAGCCTCACCTGTGCCCATCAGTGCAGCATAACCTGTGCCCATCAATGCAGCCTCACCTCTGCCCATCAATGCAGCCTCACCTCTGCCCATCAATGCAGCATAACCAGTGCCCATCAATGCAGCATGACCTGTACCCATCAATGCAGCATAACCAGTGCCCATAAATGCAACGTGACATGTGCCCATAATGCAACTTGACATGTGCCCATAATGGAGCCTGTTGTGCCCATAATGCAGCCTGATGTGCCCATAAAGCAGCCTGACGTGCCCATAATGCAGCCTGAAGTGTACATAATGCAGCCTGATGTGCACATAATGCAGCCTGCCATGTGCCCATAATGCAGCCTGAAGTGCCCATAATGCATCCTGACGTGCCCATAATGCAGCCTGACATGTGTCCAAAATGCAGCCTGACATGTGCCCATAATGCAGCTTTCATTTGAATTTCCGCTGTGTTCCCAGAGATTTCCGCCACACAATCCCGCCGATAATGTCATATGTCCCGCCATTGGACAGGTGTTCTGTCTATCAAAGGCCAGGAGGCAGGTCTGTGTGACGGCGAGCTCCGAGGACACTACAAGAATTCAAATGAAAGCTGTTACAGCGGGCAATCCCTGCGCTCTGCAATCCCTGCTCTCTGCAATTCCCTGCAATGAACCGGGCGGTCGGCCGGCTGGCTTGCATCTTCCTCACCTCTCTCTTCCCCTGGCTGGGAGAATGCCGGCAAAATTGAATGGGAGGCAGCCCACGCTCGCCAGCCCTCATTTTTCACTTGCAAAATGCGAGTAGGTGAGTGGAAAATTTGAGGGCTGTCCTATGGCATACTTTTTATCTAAAGTACCTCTATAAATTTTACTCAAATGTGTGTACATATTACTAAGAGATCCTTTATGTTTTTGAATGGTAAAAATATACCTGCTAATGTGTAGTTTGTATGATTTATTATCTTTTTTATATCAAAACTTAATTTTGCCAATGTACTCCTCTGAGTAAATATACCACTGTTTGATAAACTATGGCTTACTACCAGAGTAGTATGCCTAAGGTTTCATAGTGTCATTTCTGTCTGCTGCCTCATTCCTCTGCTATTTGTCACTTCAGACATGTTTCCTGACACCAAAAGGTAATACAGTTATAGGGGAGGGAGCTCCAACACAGCCTGTGATTGACAGCCTCAGCTCTCTTCCTGTGTGCTGTGTGAAGGAATGTGTGTCCCTTGCCTCCAATCAGCTCTCAGCTCTTCTCACTGAGACTTGCAGAGTGTAACTTCAGCTCTCCGCCACTGATTTCTAGAATCTTAGACAAGCTGTAAAAATTCTGCACTTTGAACAGCTGTAGAGAAGAGATGACTGCAGATATATAGGGGCAACTTATGTAGGTTTGTTTCATCTTTGTGTATCACCTGAGGCTTGTCACTTCATTGGGTATACATAAGAGTTTACAACCACTTTAAGGTGGCCCTACATCATTTAATAATATAATCTTAAAGGCTAAGTTCACCTTTGTTCACCCTTTTTTTTCTAAATGTACCAGTATAGCATTAATGTACTTCTCTTGCAAAAATAAAAAAGCTTTCCGTTTATTCTACACACGCTTACCTCACTGTCCTCATGGCTGTTTGAAAACACTGCTCCATTACTTCTGCCTTACTTCCTGGACAGATTTTAGATCATGACACGGAAAGGAGTTGACCAGGTGGCCTCATTAGCACACATCCTGCATCATCTACCCTCAGCTGGTCAACTCCTTCCAGTGCCATGATTCCAGGAAGTAAGGCAGAAGTAATGAAGCAGTATTTTCAAACAGCTATTGAATACAATGAGGTAAGCGTGTGTAGAATAAATGGAAAGCTTTTTTATTTTAGCAAAATAAAAATAGTACATTAATGCTATATTGGTACATAGGGGAGCTGGAATTTAGAAAAAAAAAAGGTGAACAAAGGTGAATTTAGCCTTTAAAATATGGATGATAGTGCTCATCAGTGATCACCAGAAATTACTGTTCATTTGCCTGACTGCTTTAAATTGATAGATGCTTAAAGTGTATCTAAAGCAATTTTTGTAGTCTTTGATATTATGTGAAAATATTAAATTTCCATCAGATTTTCTATTGGGGACCGCTGTCTAAGAGGGAATTTCCTGTTACTTTGGTGAAGTTTGCTTTCACTTTTTTCAAGTTTTGCCATTAAATATCTCAATGATAGCTAACCTGCACTGTATTCGTCATTTGACTTAATCAAATAAGCCTGCAAATCTTTCTTTAAGGAAAATAGCAATATTAGAATAAAATGTTTCTCTAAATACAGTATATGCTGTTATGTTTCTATGTGCTTATTAAAGGTCAACTCCACTTAAAAGTCAACGTCACATTTATTTCCATTTGACATAGTTTTTGGAAAGTTGAATGATGGTATCATACTCTCTAGAGCTTTCAATGTGTAAAATAAATGTAAAATGAATTAATGAATACAGACAGTGACAGTGACAGTGACATTTCAATATGGTCCTGAGGGAAGGAAAGAGGTTTAAACTTCTGATGAAACATTTATTCAACTGTATTTTAGTCCAGCAGTGCCCATCCAAAAATGAAATATCCCTTTTGTGTGGCATCAGTATTTGTTGTGTTTTGCTGCTATGTAATAATTATTTTGTTGCTGTATTACTTATGCTATATTTCTATTTTATTCATGAGTCTATTTTCTTCTTTTCATAGGCAGCATCATCTGCTTTAAGCAGTTTAGGTCATGTCTACACAGCAATTGGTGACTACCCCAACGCACTGGCAAGCCACAAGCAGTGTGTTCTCCTGGCTAAGCAATCCAAAGACGAACTGTCTGAAGCACGAGAGCTGGGAAACATGGGAGCCGTCTATATTGCCATGGGGGACTTTGAAAACGCAGTCCATTGTCATGAACAACATTTAAAGATAGCAAAGGACCTTGGCAACAAACGGGAAGAAGCTCGGGCATATAGCAACCTCGGCAGTGCCTATCACTATCGAAGAAACTTTGACAAAGCAATGTCATACCATAACCATGTCTTGGAACTTGCACAAGAGTTAACAGAAAAGGCTATTGAGATGCGAGCCTATGCAGGCTTAGGCCATGCTGCACGCTGTATGCAGGACTTAGAGAGAGCTAAACAGTATCACGAACAGCAGCTAGGCATTGCAGAAAGTCTCAAAGACCGGGCGGCTGAGGGTAGAGCATCTTCAAATTTAGGTAAGATTTGTGAATTCATTCATGCTTTATCTGAGTTTTAAATGGAATGTCTGTACATAACTGGTGAGTTTCTAAGTCATTATTCAGGGAAATTACTTACTCCAAGTTCTCTGGTAATCCATCGATAAAGATGACTATAAATTGTTTGGTTGTATTCAAGAGGATTTTACAAAAAAAAGTTGAAAAAAAAAAAAGATTGGTTTAGTACATTGGGAAATCCCAATGCCTCTTCTTCCTAGTAGACTGAAAATTACCCAGCCATTGTATATAAAGGTAATCTGTAGCCGCCCCAGTACATTTAATTTTTTTTCTAATGCTGTATTTGAGAAAATTTTTGCAGTTTACATAATATGTAGGGCAGCAAGGAAAATCTGTAGCTACACTGTGCAGAAGCCCCTGTGAGACAGAGCTGTGCAACCACTAACTCACCTCATCTCTTATCCACAGAAACTATACATTTACACACCATTGCTAGTGTGTTTTCCAGAATTTCCCTTCTGACCAGTGTCTGTATTGCCACCCTATAACCAATCAGCTTGGAAGGGTGCTGTGAGTGCTATTATTCCCCTAAGGGCCGGTGCTGCACAAACAATCCATTATTTAAGTAGAACTCCACACAGTGGTGAACAGTAACCTCTTTCAGCAGAAAACCTAGGGACACTGTAATCGTGTCTTCTCACTGACAGTATTGCATAGCATTTAAGTTAGAAATGCTGAACACATGCTGATCTTTACCAGCTCACCACGTCTCCAATTGACACCACATTGTGTACGCATGTGAAAAGCTTCACCCAATGGCCAGAATTACAGAACGCTCTATGCTGCAGCAGGCTCCACAATGAGACTGAGCCAAAAGGTGAGGGTCACGTAAAACACCAGTCCTCCCACCACCATCAGGGACACCAACCACAGTCACTCACTTGCTTTATCAGCTGGTTGTCATTTCTTCTATACAGGTATCCCAACCCAGAAGTTGCAAGTGTTGTTCACTCCGATATGCTTAACCATAAAGGCTGATCTGTTCCACTGATTCTGCAGGAGCTCAAGGCCCTTAGCCCAGAGGATTACACTTTATTGTCTCCCTTAACACATTACTTAACAGAAGGCAACACAGACAACTCTTCCTAAATAAAATTTCTCTTTACTTGTAGAATGGACAAATTTACATTAATGTTTCCCCACATTCTTTATTATTATTGATAATAGCCTTTTGGCTGTGTCATTTCCTTAGAGGTTGATTTTCTGCTGCAATAATGGAATGCCTTTAGTACTTTATAACATTGGTGCATAGAGAACTTGTGCAGCCCATTCTTGAGAAGGAATATTGCAGATAAACATTGGAGTCCATGGCATGGATTCCCTTAAGACAAGCCCATTGAAGGGAATGGGGTAAAGATGGAAAAGGCTACATCAAAGCACTATGTCCTCACTAGAGCACACCCCTCACGTTTTTGTAAATATTTTATTATATCTATGTGACAACGCTGAAGAAATTACACTTTTCTACAATGTAAAGTAGTGAGTGTACAGCTTGTATAACAGCGTAAATTTGCTGTCTCCTCAAAACAACTCAACACACAGCCATTAATGTCTAAAGCGCTGGCAACAAAAGTGAGTACACCCCTAAGTGAAAATGTCCAAATTGGGCCCAATTTGCCATTTTACCTCCCTGGTGTCATGTGACTCGTTAGTGTTACAAGGTCTCAGCTGTGAATGGGAATCAGGTGTGTTAAATTTGGTGTTATCGCTCTCACTCTCTCATACTGGTCACTGGAAGTTCAACATGGCACCTCATGGCAAAGAACTCTCTGAGGATCTGAAAAAAAGAATTGTTGCTCTACATATAAATGGCCTAGGCTATAAGAAGATTGCCAAGACCCCGAAACTGAGCTGCAGCATGGTGGCTAAGACCATACAGTGGTTTAACAGGACAGGTTCCACTCAGAACATGCCTCGCTATGGTTGACCAAAGGGGTTGAGTGCACGTGCTCAACGTTATATCCAGAGGTTGTCTTTAGGAAATAGACATATGAGTGCTGCCAGCATTGCTGCAGAGCTTGAAGGGGTGAGGGGTCAGCCTGTCAGTGCTCGCACCATATGCCGCACACTGCATCAAATTGGTCTGCATGGCTGCCATCCCAGAAGGAGGTGTCTTCTAAAGATGATGCACAAGAAAGCCTGCAAACAGTTTGCTGAAGACAAGCACACTAAGGACATGGATTACTGGAACCATGTCCTGTGATCTGATGAGCCCAAGATAAACTTATTTGGTTCAGATGGTGTCAAGCGTGTGTGATGGCAACCAGGTGAGGAGTACAAAGACAAGTGTGTCTTGCCTACACTCCAGCATGGTGGTTGGAGTGTCATGGTCTGGGGCTGCATGAGTGCTGCCAGCACTGGGGAGTTACAGTTCATTGAATGCCAACGTGTACTGTGACATACTGAAGCAGAGCATGATCCCCTCACTTCAGAGACTGGGCCACAGGGCAGTATTCCAACATGATAACGACCCCAAACACACCTCCAAGATGACCACTGCTTTGCTAAAGAAGCTGAGGGTAAAGGTGATGGACTGGCCAAGCATGTCTCCAGATCAAAACCCTATTGAGCATCTGTGGGGCATCCTCAAATGGAAGGTGGAGGAGCGCAATATCTCTAACATCCACCAGCTCTGTGATGTCCTCATGGAGGAGTAGAAGAGGACTCCAATGGCAACTTGTGAAGCTCTGGTGAACTCCATGCCCAAGAGGGTTAAGGCAGTGCTGGAAAATAATGGTGACCACACAAGATATGTGTACTCATAGGGGTGTACTCACTTTTGTTGCCAACGGTTTAGACATTAATGGTTGTGTGTTGAGTTATTTTGAGGGGACAGCAAATTTACACTGTTATACAAGCTGTACACTCACTACTTTACACTGTAGCAAAGTGTAATTTCATCAGTGTTGTCACATGAAAAGATATAATAAAATATTTACAAAAATGTGAGGGGTGTACTTACTTTTGTGAGATACTGTATATATATACCCCCAAAATACAGGATATGACACATCTGCAGGGGAAGTAAGTCATACATGACCCAAATCCTGCAGCATCAGCCAGAAATATTTAAAGTAACAGCATACCAGCAATATTTAATAGATGCAAAAACATAGTAAACAGCACCATATGGGGCTAATTCTAAAACACGAATTGAAACCAGTGAAATGAGAAGAAGTTCCCGGAGGAAAAAATGCTAGTCCTTCAGATTTACACAGCATTTTCAAGATGGCTGCAGTTCAGCTTTTCTAGTGACACTAAAATACCAGATTCACCAGCTCATGGATAAGTAAATCAACTCCTAATTCTCTTAGAATATGTCAGATTCATGACATACATGATGCCTTGTACACAATATAAGTTTTAAAAAAAAAACTAGAAGCTTGTGAGGACCTCGCTGTACGGACTATGCAATGCTAGTATACCAATCTCCCTGCTGTGCTGTTGTGTTCTGACAGTTGGATCACCCCCCTCCTGTCAGAACACACCAGTCAACGCTCGCAACCATTGGCTGCAAGCGCTGATCGGATGCCGATCGGCTGCTGGCTTTACAGTATGCCTGTTCAACAGAAGCTGGACAGGCTGCTATACACATTAGCTGATTGTCAGATGCTTTCTTTTGAACCGGCTGATACGGGCCGATGTTTGGCTCGTGGGTACCTGCCTTAACTGACGTTGTTTCTATTGACCATCTACTCTACTTATTAGACCCACAGTCTAGTATTACTGTGGCTAACTCAACATGCATCACTGGCTTTAGATATATAGGGGGGATTTACTAAAACTGGTGTACACAGAATCTTGTGCAGCTCTGCATAATAACCAATCAGTCTCCATGTTTCAGCCCAGGTTCATACTGACATGCAGGCATGAAATCGTGCAAGTTCAACTGAACTCGCACAATTTCATACCCACGTGTCAGTCCGACTTCGGGGGCGATTTCAGAAACATCTGTGTGGGTTGCTGCACAGATGTCTATACAAATCACACCTCAAAGTCACCAAAAGTAGTATAGAAACTACTTTTTAGATTTGGTGCGGCATCGCAAATGTGGCATCACACCGATTCGGACGGTGCCATTGCCGGCAATTGCCGCTGACTTGGTATGCGATTTGACATGTCAAATTGCCTACCAAATCACATCAGTGTGAACCTAGGCTTATTATAAAAGCTTAATTGAACAAGCTGAAGTTAGACGCTGATTGGTTACTATCCCCCCTTGAGAGCCTGATATGTAATGTCCTAGCATACTGTGTGATACAAAGCTACAGGCTATTATATTGCAGAGTTATGCCGATTACTTATTGTCCCTGCTCAAATAGGGCAAAAGTGTGTTATACAAGTTTTGCTGACTGTATTAAATTCAAAGATTTCATTATAATATTTGCACAATTGGGTGCATTTTGAATAGGCTTCTAAGTTATAGAAATCTCATCCCCGTCATCTATTTTTTATGCATTAGTTTAGCAAAAATGTTACAAATGAGAGGACTATTAAATTGGATTCAAGTGCGTTACATATTATTTGGTTTTGCCACATGCTATTGATCAAATGGTGCACAGTGGTATTCGTGAAATGTAATAATAGACGTGTCTCAGAATATTAGTAGCACAGCGATTTTTATTAGTAGCAGCCTTTGTTTTTCCGTTTTAGCTCTCTCAGTCCAAATTGCAATTCTAAAGGGGATTACTGTGAATTGTATGTATATGTCTGTGTATGTGTATTTGTGTGTGTTCAATGCTGATTGTAAATTCTACAGTGTAATTACTTCCTTCAATGTTCTTCGTTATTGTCTATATTTTAATTGCTGTTATGGTGTTCTCTTTATAATTTGCTTTTCCAAGTATTGTTCAGTATGAATTAAACAATTTAAACATTTATAGGAAAGAGCAGAATTGAAAAAAAACAGTATTATTATTATTACTACACAGGATTTATATAACGATAACAGATTGCAAACCGCTTTACATAATAATAGTACAAAATAGTACTAGACCTTTAGATGTCCATAAAGCAAGATACGCTTAGCTAACCTAAACTTGGGTTACCCTACCCAAAACCAGTAATTCATTTATAGGGTAGAGAAGTGACCTAAATCATTAAACTGGCTTCTTATATGTCTCCAATGGAGAAATCTCCCTTTCTGATTTCCAAGCTCTACTGTTCCCAGAACATGGAGTCATACTTCTCTCTTCTCTGAGATGCTTTCTAGAGGGTACAGAAGATGGATGCTCCTGGAAATTAATTTGCGTGATTCACATAACCATTTTTGAGCAGATATACAGTAAGAACCCATTGGGTTATTTTACCCACGCTCACTCGCCCAAAACAAACATATAAGGTTTGGGGTGGACTGGACAGTTTTGCATATTTATAGCCTGGGTTGAAGGCTGTGTATATTTCTAGTGTATGCAGGGAACAACAGAAGAGGTTTTGCAATGAATACATGTGGTCATGGTACTATCTATATTTTTGTCTGCTATGAGAATATTCTGTTAAACACTGAAATGAATATATATTCGCCAAGGAAAAGCAAAGTGTGTACCCTCAACAGGAAAGGACCAAAGAAAAGAAAGGTCTGCATCTATCAAACCTGCCTGAAAGGCAAAATTCAATGTGTTTTTACTGAACGTATATTGTGAAGCAAATGGATTTTGCATGTAACTATCGCAGTTTTATAAACATTATTTTACTGTATGTATAAAATATTGAATAATCCTGCGCTAGAGTGAATACATATAAAGTAAAATTATGCAGCTGTACAGAAAAGTCAGGTGTAACCATGTAAACAAGTATTGCTAAAACTGCAGCGCAAAATCCAAAAAAAATTCACATCAATAGTCATTAAGTCGATGACGTTGTGAGACCCCTAACGACGCCATCGATGACGAAACGCGTTGGGTGGACGCCAAGCGACGCTCATCACACGTGGCCGGGAAGTTGAGCTACGGGCGCCATCTTGGACACTGGACGCCGGAACATTTTATGTTGTTACTAATGCTGTTTAAACTCTTGGGAGATGTGAGTAAGCCTTTTCCACAATTTTATTCAATAAATTGTTTCATTACCATCTGCACTATTGGAGTTCTATGTTTATTACATGAACGATTCATCACCGCTGGGGACTTATCTGGGAGCTGATGATGCCTTTTCTGCTATGATATGAGCACAGTTTGTTACCTGCCTGGTTGGATAGATCTTTACAGAGGCGCATTCTGACCCTCCGTAACAGAGGGTCGGTGGGATCTTGTAAGAAGCTGTGTGTGGCGGTGTCACTGGTGATGGTTTCACACAATTGCCGATATCACAGGATCATCTCTTAATGACTATTGATGTGAATTTTTTTTGGACTTTGCGCTGCAATTTTACTGCATGTGTTTATTGTATTTTAGTATCTGTAGATTTAAGGACAAAAAGTTTAAAGCTGAACGCCAGGAAAATCAAATATTGTCTAAGGGTGAATTCACACTATAACGGAGACCTCCCGGAGTGGTTCACGGCTCTGGCAGCTCTCTGTTGCCAGATGCGGTAGGGGGCAGTGTGGTACGTGATTCAGTGCATTACGCGGCTCCTTTTTTTTTTCACAATCTTTATTTCAAGTGTACAAAATGTACACTTCGTTCATGGCAATGTACCTCAGCGCTGCACTGCCATACATTGCCATGCAATTTGACATGGTGCGTTGCGATGAGATGCAACATGCCTGCATTTTATTGCAGCATGCTGCAGTGCAGCCCTAGTTTGTGTTGCAGTATGAATGGGACGCATAGGAAACAAATGTTTCCTGCGTGCCCTTGTGATGACAGGCGTTTTACAATGCAGTAAAGTGCCTGTCACCACAGTATGTGTGAATTCACCCTTAGTCTATTTGTCATTTGTATTCTTCCTTGAATCTTGGTGTGCTTTGTGTCTTTCTACCAGATCTGTGCAGTAATCCAGTGAACCACTGTTTCTTTGTGCAGGAGCTTCCTGTAATAAAGACCGGTTACTGCTGCTCCCTCTCCTTGTGCAGACTAATTGATCTTTTCTCCGCCTCCTCCTGTAGTTTTCTGCAGGCAGTCTGTAGTGGGTGGGGCCTTCTGGGTCCCTCCCACAGCTATTCTCTCTATGCAGGCTATGTACAGTACAGTGGTGGTGTCACTGCTACATTTACAAAGTAAAGGCATTTGGTGCAGAGTGGAGTTTTTTTTATCCTTTATGGCTGTTGAGAAATATACTTGAATGAAAGTTTGTGTGCCCAGAGTTCAGTTTTAAGTTTTGGATAGACTGGTGAAAAGAGAAAACATCCTTCAGGATTTTATGGCTGTCTGTGTGTCTCAGTGGGAAATTTCCCCTTTACTTCCTGTCTCAGAGACATAACAGGATAGGGCTATGTAACAAAGCACAAGTTTTCATTTATAATTTTTATAACTTATAATATTGATGTATTGCTTCATATTATCAGTAAGCAATAGATACCTATGGCAGTATATGTAAGGGAAGGCCAGGCAGAGCTAGATCCATTTTGCTGTGTTTTAGGAATTCTGCATACATATGCCCTGCATACATTTTAGCATAAATTGCTGTGTAAACAGCTTTTTCTGTGTTTTTCTATGCAGTCATGCGACTGCAAAGCTACAGCTCCTCTGTGTAAATGTGTAGTTGGTGTGTGAACGCTCTCTCCAACCGGCATAGCCTAGAGTTATGGAAGCCGGCAGGTGATGTCACTGCTGTAGGTAATTCAACCCCGTTGTCAGCCCTGCATATTTGCATAGAGAATCTGGGAGATTTATAAGAAAATATATGCAAGAAAATGGGGAGGCAGCATCTAAAGTTGGTTTATTTGTAAGCCTTTCTTTCTACTTTAACTACAAAGAAATGCAGACATGTTTATTGTCAACCCACTTCTAAAACATTTTAACCACTTAAGGAACAGAAGGATTTCCCACTGTAGGACCAGAGCACTTTTTGCAATTCAGCACTGCATCGCTTTAACAGACAATTGCGCGGTCGTGCAACGTTGTACCCAAACGAATTAGACAACCTTTCCCCCCCCCACAAATAGAGCTTTCTTTTGGTGGTATTTGATCCCCTCTGCGTAACTTGTGATCACCACTATTAACAAAAAAAATAGCGACAATTTTGAAAAAAAAAACACAATGTTTTTTTCTTTTACATATCCAAAAAAATATATAAAAAAAAACAAATTTATTCATCAGTTTTTGCCGATTTATATTCTTCCTCATATTTGTGGTATAAAAAAAAAATCGCAATCAGCGTTTATTGATTGGTTTGCGCAAAAGTTGCCGCGTTTACAAACAATGAGAATTCATTAAGGATTGCGAAATTGCAGCAGACATGTCTGACATTTTTGACACTTTTTTTGGACCAATGGCATTTATACAGCGATCAGAAATTTAAATAGCCACTGATTACTGTGTAAATGTCATTGGCAGTGGAGGGGTTAACCTGCAGCGGGCGATCTAGGTTCCCTAGGTGTGTTCTAACTGTGAGGGGGCTGAGCTGCCAGGGGCATAAGAGATCTAACTGATCCCAGTGACAGAGATCAGTAGATCTCTTACATGCCCCCTGACATAGCGGGGAACCGCCGTGTTTACATCGGCGGTTCCTCGTTTTTCTTCTGTGCCAGGCGATCGCGAGTAGCTGGCAGACATTGAGTCTGCCCGACCCGCGGCCATACTGCTGGAGAGTGCGGCGGGGACGAGAGCACACCGCTGGAGGCGCGCTCCTGCCCGCTAGCCGCGCATGCGCGAGCCTCTGTTTATAGACGCCGATTCACGCTATCCAGCCACTCTGCAGCAGTATATATACATGAGCCAGTTGGGAACCGGTTAAAATGCATGGACATCACACTCTCATTTAAAGATGAAAGAGTACCATTCTATTCTTCACAGCCAAGGACACTGCCATCTTGGCTTCTGTTTGATCTGCAGTTGCCAAGGTGCTACACATGTGAACAGTTATGACACCAATCATTTGATAGCGTGACAGTTCAGTTAGGAGCACAAGAATCTGAGATAGTTATCAATCATGGCATGCCTTGAATGTATCTAAGTCTATCAGTGTAGTTCCACTTTCAGTGAGTGCGATGTCATTGAGAATTTTAAAAATCATAAACCAGTAAAAATGTCGCTAAACTCCAGGATAAGTAATCATTGTCTGAGTACTGGAGGTGTATGTATCCTTACTTGAATCTGGGTGTGCTTTGGTTCTTTTTTTCTAGAACTGTAAAGTAATCCAATATGGACAGTGGCGACTGGTGGTATATTTTTGGGAGGGGCGGCAATCCATCTGTCGCCACCCTCTACCCCCCCCAGGCTGGCAGTCAGTCGGTCGGTCTCCAGCACCCCTTCCGGTCGGTTGATTGGTTGATCACAGCACTTACCCCATCTAGGTCGCAGGCTTCCATGGGCATGGATTGGGGGGAGACATCCCTGCACCCCATATGGATGGCCCGCCACTGGACATGGAGCTTTGCCTCTGTGCAGGAGATTCTTGTAAAAAAGACCGGTTACTGTTGCGCTCTCTCATTCTGCATGGTGACTAGTCTTTTATCCACCCCCTTCTTGTAGTTGTCTGTAGGCAGCCTGGTGTGTCCCTCCCACTGCTCTGCTCTGCGCAATACAGTGATGATGTCACTACTACTTTTACGAGGTAATAATTGAGTTTTCAAAGGTGTTTGGTTCACCCAGAATGGATTTACCGTATATACTTGGGTATAAGCCGAGTTTTTCAGCACATTTTTTGTGCTGAAAAAGACCCCCCTCGGTTTATACCCGAGTCAGTGTCTGTGGGTGATCAGTAGTTTCACATTAAACAGAGCTGTGCTGCTTCTAAGAGCCGTTCTGTGCTTGTAAATGTGACTAATCACATTGGAATTTAGAGAATGCTGAGAGAGGTGTAAGATGTTTAGCTTGATGTCGGCAGGTGGGCGGGACAAGCTGATGTTAGCTGTTCAGTCCCGCCCACCTCCTGATCTCAGTGAAGATCTGCAGCTCTCTCTCAGCATTCTCTACATTCCAATGTGATTAGTCACAGTTACAAGCACAGAACGGCTCTTAGAAGCAGCACAGCTCTGTTTAATGTGAAACTACCTTACTCATCCCTTATGTGTTCTGGCTACAGTCTCTGTGTCCTGGCTAAAATCCCTGTGTCCTGGCTAATATCCCTGTGTCCTGGCTAATATCCCTGTGTCCTGGCTAAAATCCCTGTGTTCTGGCTCCCTGTCCCTGTGTTCTGGCTGCTGCATTTCCCACTCTAGGCTTATATGCGGGTCAATAAGTTTTCCCATATTTTTTGGGCAAAAGTAGGGGGTCGGCTTATACACGGGTCGACTTATACACGAGTATATACGGTATATCCTTTGTGGTTACTGAGGAGAACATTATGATTAGAAAATACTTTTCTTTTTTTTCTCTTTTGTTTTCGTCAGCATGGCTGCTTATTAGTGGCCTCCCTAGACTCTTATGCCCAGTACACATGATGAGATTATCTGACGAAAGATGGTCCGTTTTCTTTTTGCATGCTAATCTCATATCGAAAATGAAGAGTTTACTAAAGTTACGAAAATTTTCGAACGGCAGAATAAAAATTTGCGATGTGTTGTAGTGGATTTGTATTGTATTTTCAAATCACAACTGTACTGATTAAACGAAAATTGTACAATTTTTGTACTTGTCGGATAATATTGGATGAAATGCTGTGATCGACACTCAAAAGCTATATACTAATGATCAGATTATCGTACGATCAATTCAAAGCAGTATTTTCCGTATGCTTTTCTGATTGTGTGTACTGGCCAATAGGGGGTCTGTCTATAAATGTTTTCACGCACAATTCACTCATTTTCCTAACTGAATCTTATGCGATATGGAGTGAATCTTGAGTGAAAGCTGGATCAGATTATTAATAAATAAAAAAACTTGTATTATTTTTAATGACAGAAGCTGTATTAAGAATTTCTTAATATACCGTATATACTCGCATATAAGTCGAGTTTTTTGACACGGATTTTGTGTCAAAAAACCGAGATTCGTCTTATACGCGAGTCAACAGCCGGTACGAGCGCGGGGGAACATTCCGCGGGCACCCACGGCGGCTGAGATGCATTCCAGGGATTCCAGGGATGCCAGGGATGCCGTCACGTCCGCTGACGGCCTGCTGGAGGGCGGAACTTCAGCTCAGTCACACTTGCGACGTGACTGGGCTGAAGGTAAGGGCAGAGGACATAGGCACTTTCTATGAATGGAATAAGGCTGCCGTGTCCTGCTTATGTAAATGTAAAGGAAAAGAAAGCAGTTTGGCAATTCGATTAACTAACCATATTAACCCTTATTGTGTGAACAATAAGGGTTAATATGGTCAGATATTGAAATGACAAAACTGTGTTTTTTTTTTCTTTGCATTTGACATATGTGAAGAACACAGCAGCCTTATTCAATACATAGGAAGTAAGTATACTGTACTGTAAAAAATAAACAGTTTTACATATACACACACACTCCCGATTACATGGCCACTTCCTATGTTAGGGTCCCTAGACAGATTTGGGGTCTCTTAGACCCCAAATCTCTTCTAAAGAGGACCTGTCATTAAAAAAAATAACGTAATGTCTTTTTGGTACATACAACCTACTGATGCCTCATTGGTAATTTTTTTTTGGCATCTATTTTTATCTTTGAAATTTACCAGTGGCTGCTGCATTTCCCACTTAGGCTTATACGTGAGTCAATAAGTTTTCCCATATTTTTTGGGCAAAAGTAGGGGGGTCGACTTATACACGGGTCGACTTATACACGAGTATATACGGTAATTGGAATATCTCTGATCTATCTCAGATATATCTGCTTGCAGGGGATTTATCTATAGCCACAAATAAATACATTTCGTCAGCCCAGGGTTGCCAATCCCAAGATGTTAAATTGAAACTGATTAAAAGGAACCGGATTAAAGCTGTCTTAACCCCTTTAAAAGGTTTATGGTTAGAGTACCTTGGGGTTGATTTACTAGAGGCAAATATGCTGTTCACTTTGCAAGGGAATTTACCCTTAGCTTAGTGAATGTGGTGGAAATTCAGTTTGTGAATTATACCCAAACATTTTCTTGCAAAGTGGAAAGCCATTTTGCCTTTAGTAAATCAGCCCCACCGAATCTGTAAAATACAGCATATTTTAATATGTTACATGTTACACAAAAATAAACCACCTCTTAAGCAACTGGAATATTCACCTAGTTTTAATCTACAAGTGGTTTTATTGATTGCTATGCAAATGCCTACATTATTCAATTCACTTGGGCGTTCAAGCATCACAAAATAGGAATAATTAACAGAGGCATTTCATTTTCTGGTTAGTGACCCCGAGAGCACCTTAGCCGTTTTAAGCTGACAGAGTGTGGTGGAAGAGGATATTACTCGGTGTATTACTGTTTTGTGTCTTCACTAGATCAATGTCACTTTACTTGTACATGCCTATAGATGCACCCTTCTGAAATATCAGAAATACTACAAAATCAGCAACACAAATGCAGTCAATCAAAAAAAAAAAAAACCAAATCAGTTTGCCTGTCATTTCACACGGAATTAGTAAGCCTTGATTATATGATTTGCAAATCTATGCAGTTCTCTAAAAGTCTCTGTTCAGTAGAGGTCAGAGAGGAATTAAATTGTTCTCAATCACCATGCGTAAAAATCACCCCATTGTTAACAGCAGACACGTTAATATTGGTGGCCATTAATATGGCCTCAAGGTGACAACCAGGGCGAAGTCGTGACTTTCAATACACTTTAATTGTAACAAGTATTCCTGTATGTGTTTCTATTATGTATTCCTCTTGGTTATTTCCAAAGGTATGGCATCTTCTTTTTTTAACAGTTGAACTGTTTTTAATGCCTTTTTCTTTAAAAAGAGGAACTTGTCTTTTTGACCTTATGATTATGAACAGTGGCATTGCAATTTCTGTTTCATTTTCAAATTGCAACATGTTGTACTGCTCATCTGCATTTTTTTTAACTTTGTAACCAACGCCAAATATGTAAAATGTAGGATCAGTTTTCATTCCATTGGAGGTTTTGTTCAATGGCCGGTGGAAAAGTTACTTGACAGCAAAGTAATGAGTGAATGAAAATGGTGACATCCTTAAAAGAAGGATTGAAAACAGACTGAAGGAGGATTACGGTTGCAAAAATAAATGTTTGTATTTTCTTTTAGCTTTCAAGTAGCTAAAGCAGAACTAAAGGCAAAGTAGGGGAGGGTTATAACCCCTTTCATTTTTTTTTTTCGGCAGGGGGCATCTGTGTCCCATTGGGGATATTTCCCTTCACTTCCTGTCCCATAGCCAAAATAGGAAGTGGGGGAATTCTACTTCTCAGAATCCTATCAGAATTAGTGCCCACATTGGAATTTTTCCATCTATTGCTATTTTTGTGAAAACCCAAAATTTGGATTTTTTTTCTTTCAACTTTGCTGGTGGTGGAGTCTGACATGCAGAGGTAGGATTCTCTTACACCTTTGGCTCAGGAGCCCTGATAGGGTAACGGAAAGTGCCAGAGCACAGAGTGGCATAAATGCTTGACAGATCTTCCACTTGTGAGTGCTGACGAGTTGGCTGTGGGTCCCAGAGGCAGCTGGAATAGCAGACTGGTTGGGCAACCTTGGCAGCAAGTCAGGCACAGGATAGAAGGCTTGGGTACAGGAGGAAAGTCCTTTAGCAGTGAAAGACAGTCCAGGTCAGCAACTGGCAGGCAGATCAGATGCAGACAGCAGGCAGAGGAGTAGTCAGAAGCCAAGCCAGGGTCGGTAATGGTGGAGCAGACAGACACAAGGAGCAAGCAGAAGCATACTCCAGGAGACAGGCCAAGGGTTAGTGTAGGCAGCGTTCAGGCAGCGTTCAGGCAGCGTCAGAAGCAGATGGATTCAGCAGCAAGGTCAGTCACAGGAACGGGTAACATGACGCTCAAGAAATATAGTAGAAAAACAGCAGGGACCTACTGCAATAGCCCAGCTTAAATAGCTTGACTCTTGCATGTGCACCCATACACTGAGTACAAGCAAGGTCCCATAGTGGTTCTCGCTTGCACATTTCCTGACAGAATCACTCCATATACCCATATTAGCCTCTTGCAGTACCTGTACAGCAGAGCTTAGATTGGGAAAGGAAGTAAAAGAACAAGGAACCAAATAGCTGTGCAGCAGTGCTCACATATTAACAAATTACATATCAAAGGGGTAGAGAGCATAGTGACAGAGAGACACGCCCATTAGTATGTTGCTTCTGCTTCTGATGTCCAGCCACAGGCAAGGGAAGAGACATATTTTTAGGAAAACGTGGCTCCTCAAAATGTGCTTTGGGACCCTGCTGAAGTCTGTTTGCAAATACTTTCTGAATGTCAGAATGGTATAGATGCCACATTCCTCCTCCATGGACAAATGTGACATTGCTACTAACCCATTTAATCCCTATGGGTGGGCAAATGTAAATGGACTTGCATTCACCTATACCTGCGCACCTCTGGTCTAGTCAGTTAAAGATGACCCGAGCGCAAACTTTTTCTGCTTGGTCCGATGGACCTGAGTGGAACCAATGTGATGTATTGCTGTCCACTTTGATCCATGTGGATGGCACAGTGGTGTAGTGGATAGCACTTTCGCTTGGCAGTAAAAAGGGTCGCTGGTTCGAATCCCAACCCCGACACTACCTGCCTGGAGTTTGCATGTTCTCCCTGTGCCTACGTGGGTTTCCTCCAGGTACTCCGGTTTCCTCCCACACTCCCAAGACATGTTGGTAGGTAAATTAGATCATCTCTATATTGGCCCTAGTATATGTATGAATGTGAGTTAGGGACCTTAGAGCGTGAGCTCCTTGAGGGTAGGGACTGATGTGAATGTACAATATATATGTAAAGCGCTGCGTAAATTGACAGCGTATCAGAAATAAATAAAATAAAAAAATCCATGTAAAAATAAAAAGATGGACCACCCATATGTAAGGGCCCTTATGGTTCTTGAAATTACCACCTTTTGCACCAGACAAATTCTCCATAGCCTTGTGTATGCTCTACCAGCACAGCTTGATAATTTATTTGATGTGAAAATCAAATTTAAGTTTCACGGTTATGAAAATAGAAAAGAAGGTCCTTATTTGCTGAGACCCCTTGGTTATCAATATTTACAGCAAATGTTCTCTTGCACTGAGGCCCTGTGACTTACTATATGTCTATTTCAGTAGAAACAGCAGTATTGTTCATTTTTAAGCAGATTTGTTGGATTGGTACTTAAAATGGGATCTCTGGTGAACTGTAGAACTGGAGATGAACAAATAAAAACAGCGCACAGCTGTTGGTGTGATCTAAGGGGGATATGATATTGCTCTGTGAATCTGAAAGCTGAACGTAACAAACTAGATGTGTGCTACAAGTTCTCAGACCTGTACAACAGGGAAATCGGGATTTGTACCAGAAGCCACGTGCTGTCATCATTGGGAGAGCAGATGGCTTCAGAGATTCTGGCATGTAGAATACTGTTCTGCCTTGTTTGATGGCTTTAGGGGGATTTGGAAAATGGCTAATAATTGGCTTTCTCTGGAGTCGCTGATATACGTTTAATTGGTCTGTATGGTAATTAGGTGTCTCCTTATTAAATGACTGTGTTACATACACGTGGCACTAAATAATAATTAAGATATTAAAAACATATTTTTATTTATTTTTATTTCCCAAAGCATATCAAAAAGAATCAAGAAACAATCTTAGTGTTGTAATTAGAGTTAGAATTTGGGATTAGGATTTGGCATGAAATACTTTGGTGACAGTTAGGAAAGTGTTTGTACAAGCGTTCTAACGATAAGTTGATGATAGGTTTTCAGGGTTAAGGTTAGGTAGAGAATTGCATTAAAGTATACCAAGCATCACATATTTTTTAATGCTAAGTGTATGCTTGCTGAATAGCCACTTCAATACCGTCGGATGTCATATGACGTCCTTGAGTTTGAGTGGTGATATCTGAATAATGCCTTCAGCTAAAGGCACCATTCAGATACCGTTTTTTAGTGCCGGCGATTCTGCATCTGATAAAAGTGGTCTTAGCGGCGGATTCGCTGCGAGATCACTTTTATAGTGGTGGTAGAGGTGCCCCTCCCTCCCGCCACTTTCCCGTCATCTCCGCCACTTACCGGACCGTCGACAGCAGCGGAGATGATCGGGTCCATTCCCCCCTGCACAGGAAGCCGAGTGAGCGAAAGATGCCGCCCACTCGGCTCCATAACATTGCAGGGCGGAAGCGACATCACAAGTCGCTTCCGCCCAACGGTCTTAAAGGGCCCATTTATTTTTTTTAACTGTCATTTTTTTTTTTTTGCATTTAACTGTAAATATGAGAACTGAGGTCTTTTTGACCCCAGATCTCATATTTAAGTGTTCCTGGCATGCTTTTTTCTATTACAAGGAATGTTTACATTTCTTGTAATAGGAATAAAAGTGATCCAATTTTTTTTTTTTAAAAGAAGGGTATACAATTAAAAAATAAAAAAGTATTGCGAGCTTGAAAGCAGAAGTGAATGCATAAGTAAGTCGCGCCTGCATATGAAAACGGTGTTCAAACCACACACGTGAGATATTGCCATGATCGTTAGAGCAAGAGCAATAATTTTAGCACTAGATCTCCTCTGTAACTCAAAACTGGTAACCTGTAGAAATTTTTAAACATCGCCAATGGAGATTTTCAGGTTGCAAAGCTTGTCGCCATTCTGCGAGCGGGCGCAATTTCAAAGCATGACATGTTGGGTATCAATTTACTCGACGTAAAATCTTTCACAACATGGAAAAAATTGGGCTAACTTTACTGTTGTCTCAAACAAGTGATTTTTTTTTTTAAAAATCGCGATTGTAAGACCGCTGCATAAATACGGTACAACATAAAGTTTTGCAACGACCTCCATTTTATTCTCTAGTGTGTTAAAAAGAAAAAAAATATATATATATAATGTTTGGGCGGGTTTAAGTAATTTTATAGTAAAAAAAAATGGCTTTATCTTGTAAGCTCCAAGTCCAAAAAATAGGCCTGGTGTTGAAGTTGATAGTGTATAAGTGTAACACTTACAAGTTACTCTCAATAGTCACCCTGAAGATGACTTAATTTGGGGCTTTCTCTGTAAGAACAGCGCCCTCTTTGTTCAGAAAATATTCCGTTTTGGCATCTACTTCCCATACTGAGATGACACGTTTGTACAATTCCCTTGATTCATGTGCAGTTCTTGGCTGTATTTACAAATGTTTAACACAGATCAGCCTGCTGAAGCAGCTCACCTTTGGGCTCTTTCACATGGGTGGACTCCGCCAGCAGATCCGTCTGCTCAGCGGGGAATCTGTTGACTGAGTAGGTGGATGATAGGTCTGTGCGTACTCCGCTGTGCAGAGCAGACACGGACACAACCAGCTTTCATCAATGGGCGGTCATTTGTAAACAGACCCCCTGTCCGTTTACATGCGACTGTAATTGAATCAGATCTGCCAGATGGATGGGGAATGGATCCCCCCTCCATCTATTTTTAGCGGATAGGATTGGATCGGATGTCGGCAGGTGTAAACAAATCACCGATCGGTTCCGCCCGTGTGAAAAGGGGTATTGGGCGCTGTCGCACTTTGAATGACAATTGCATGGTCATAAAACGCTGTACCCAAATGAAATTTTTATCATTTTTTGACACAGGTAGAGCTTTCTTTTGGTAGTATTTAATCACCACTGGGTTTTTTTATTTTTTGGTAAAAAACAAAAAAAAACAAAAAAAGACCAAAAAGTTTGAATAAAAAAAGTTTTCTTAGTTTCTGTTAAAAAATGTTGTACATAAGTAACTTTTCTCCTTTACTGATGTGTGCTAAAGAGGCAGCACTGATAGGCATTGGTAGGCTGCACTGATGGGCACTGATGAGGCGGCACTGAAGAGTACTGATGAGTGGTACTGCTGAGGAGGCACTAATATGCAGCACTGATGGGCACTGATAAGCGGCACTTTTGGGAACTGATAGGCGGCACTTATAGGCACTGATAGACGGCACAGATAGGTGGCACTGATGGGCACAGATTGGTGGCACTGATGGGCAGCACTGATGAGCAGGCACTGATGGGCACTGAAAGGCAGCACTGACTGGCATCACTGATGGGCACTGATTGGCATCATTGATGGACACTGATTGGCATCACTTCTGGGCACTGACTGGCATCACTTCTGAGCACTAACTGACATCACTGCTGGGCAATGTTGTGTCTGCACTGATTATCTGTGCAGATCTCCCCTGTGATGAAATGCCACTGATCAGCTCTCCTCTCCTCACACGCTGTCAGTGTGAGGAGAGGAAAGGCGATAACCGGCATTCCCTTGTTTATATGTGATCAACTGTGATTGGACACAGCTGATCACATGGGTAAAGAGCTTTGTCATTGGCTCTTTACCGAGATTGGGGATGTGTACTGGCACAGCGCATAGCGCGGTGAGACTGGGGCAATGTTATATGACGTCATCCCAGAATGGGAGCGAACTGCATTGCGAGACTGGGGCGACGTCAAATTACATCATCCCAGAACGAGTGAACCACCCTGTGGGGTTATTATACAATATGGCAGGCGGGAGGAGGTTAAGGGACATAATTGGCTTAAGGGTTGACAACAGTGAGTATACTGTAACAAGCATTCTTTACTGCATATACTGTACAGATTGATTTTACTATTGTGGGTTTAGTAACACTTTAATGTTCATTAGGTAGCATGCTAGTCTTCAGGTCAGGGTGGCGTTAACTGTCAGGGTGAGGCTAAGGCTCTGGGATTGGTGAGAGGTCAGTTGGATAGCTACACACAATTTAATTTACACCAGTTTTCAGCAATGTCCACTGGTAATCGTCTACTTGCTTCTGTTCACGTAAGGAATAAGTTATAGACAAGTAGAAAGGGGGTTATGCAAACTGGAGCAAACAATGATGCAACCAGCCAAATGGCTTAATTCTGATGGCAGTTGATAAATTATTAAGGACAACAGCTTCTCTTCTTCTTTGTCTCTTCTGTTGTTTTCATAAAGCACCCCCATGGGCTCTACTTGTCAGATCCAGATCTTCCACCTCTGTGGTAAATCTACAGCATACTGACAGACAGAAAAGAGTAAACACTTATGAGAGATGATCACTGGATTTTTAGTACAGTTCTAACCATGCTTCATCCAAAATATTATTTTTGGATGTAGTTTTTCATAACAATGCGTGTACATTTAGGGTAAAGTTAGCTGTCAATGGACAGTTTGGGAAAGGCTTTCATAACTGAAGTTTGTATTGTTCCCAGTATCAATAGTGGTTTATACTTGACTAAAAACAGAGGATCTATAGTGGTTTAGGATGAAACAACAGTGAACATCTGCAGATCAACAGATCTGATCCCAGGGAGTAACATTTGAAGAGTTTATTACTGCTAAACCAATGGTGCCCAACCTTCAGCCCATTGGCACTTGTGCAGCCCTTGGGTCTCCTGAAGACAGTTGTTTGTGTTTTCTTTACCTAGGTGATTACTCAGGTCAATTATCCCACCTTTGTGTGTTGTCCATCCTTTGAACATCCCTTGGTCAAAGGGTTATATCATATGCTTATTGAAAGGGAATTTGGTAGCAAGCCCCACAAGAGTTGAGGTGCTCATCGTTTATGTAATAATAATTGTAATCTATTTAATGTAACTGCTCTTGAGTACATCACACAAAAATGAAAATGCACTCATAAGTTGTGGAACTTAGCTAGTATAGTTCCCAAATACCCCCATTTATGAATAGATTAGAGCAAACTATATACAGTTGTTATGCTTGGACTGTCAATTCCATCAAACCAATTATTATTTTTGTGTGCTCTTATTAACACAGGGATATATGAGAGTTTGGTGAGCTAGGTTACCCCCCCACCCCAATTTTTTCATGAAAGAAAATTAGTAGATGAACAAATGGTGGGGTAACGTTATACTTGTATGGTATGGTTCAGGTTGAATTACACACCTAAAATGTAAGTATACTCTTCAATCCAAAACAAAAATGTGCTATAGAGATGTTTACCAGTCCTTAGATGTAGTGAATGTACACGCTTTCTATTTTTTCCTTCATTTTCACCTGGTGATCCTGCCAGTAAAACGCTTCCTAAGGCAAACATGCCCATTTACCATATTGTATTGCTATATCATAGGGAGGAGGTGGTCCAAAGAGGGAACTAAAAGTGTTAAAAATACCTTGTGCCACTACTAAACACACTTATTAAAGGTGATTGACTAATTTACAAAATGCACACAAATAAGCTGCTCCCCAATGGTTTAAGGTTTACCTACACTGTAAATCAATAAAAAATGTGAGGGGTGCTAATTTGAAACATGAACATATACTGTGATAATTTGAATAAGCAATTGATGGTGATTAGAGTTGAGCGAACACCTGGATGTTCGGGTTCGGTGGGTTCGGCCGAACTTCACGAAAAAGTTTGGGTTCGGTACCGAACTTGACCCCGAACCCCATTGAAGTCAATGGGGACCCAAACTTTTCGGCACAAAAATGACTGTAAAAAAGTCCTGGAAAGTGCTAGAGGGCTGCAAAAGGATTTTAGAACAATAATCTGTCCCTTGCAGCAACAGCAGGAACCTGACCCTATAGAAGTAGGAGATGATTTTAGAACAATAATCTGTCCCTTACAGCAACAGCGGGAACCTCTCCCTATAGAACTAAGAGATGATTTTAGAACAATAATCTGTCCCTCAAAGCAGTAGTAGTAGTAATCTCCACCTAGTCCAGAATCAGATCGTTCTGTAATGCAGGATGAGATGTTATTATATCTGCAATCTGTCCCTCACAGCGCCGGCAGCATCCTCTCCCTACCCTAGCTTTAGAGCATGTGACATGCAGCACTAAGTGACTCCAGCTTATAAAGAGGCTGGGTCACATGATGCACTGGCCAATCACAGCCATGCCATTAGTAGACATGGCTGTGATGGCTTCTAAGGGCAAACCAGTGAAACGCTTGTTGATTGGCTGCCCTGCAGCTATTCAAAACATGTGTGATCAAATACCCGAACCCCGAACCCAAACTTTTTTCAAATGTCCGGGTTCGGGTCTGGGTCACGGACACCCCAAAGTTCGGTACGGACCCGAACTGCTCAACTCTAATGGTGATGGTTCACAACAGTGATTCATGTTGAAGAAAAAAGGAATATAAAGATATAGAAAATGTATTATGAACTTTATTTTTCACATTGTCACAAATTGAACTGAATGTTTCATTGCACATTGCACTTTACTTTTCAAATTATCACAGTATATGTTCATGTTCCAAATTAGCGCCCCCTCACAGGTTTTATTGACAAAAAGGAAACTAAGCAAGACTAATAAAACTGCTGAGATTTCAGTACAGAGCAGGCACAGTTTTGAGTTCAAGCTCACTGGATTTCTGGCAGCATTTTTTTTTCATGCACTTGACAAACTAATATAACTTAACACCTCCAGTGGAGTGGTATATTTATTGGTGCAAATAAGAGAACTTAATTGTCAGGTAATACATATGCTTTAAGAACGAATCTTACTTTGGCCTAATTATTCCCTAGTGAGGGGAATAGTTGACCACTGCCTTACTAACAAAATAAAAATGATTTCATTTGTAAGAATATATTGAAGTGCAAATGCCATGAGACTTCACCATTCAGTGACAGCTCTATGTAAACCACAGTACTGTAACATTAGGAAACCTTCTATGTTTTGTATGACATATTTCCCTGTAAAGTTTCTTGTAAATGGTTACTCTCTTTCAAAATAAAACTTTCCAGCTATAGTTTTACAGCATATTGCCTGAAGGAAGCTGTACAATCAAAACATAAAACAGCCACTTTTAATACCGTAGACCAATATCTGTGTTTTTCTCAGAAGGGTCTCTAAAATCAGTGTTTCCATAGCCTCTGCTTAACAATTAGTGAGCTAATTCTTTCCAGGCTTCCTGCTGACACAAAAACTGACCATAGATGGGCCAAAGAATCATACAGAAGGATGGCCAGAGAGAAATCTGCCTGTCTTTGAACGCAGCAGTATCCATTGCACTTTATCTTTTCACTTGGCAGTTCATGCATGGTGTAGTATTTAATTTCCTCATCTCTGTGAAGGGTCATTCTTATTGCTCATAGATTTTCTCACAGGGTAAAACATCTTTTTATGTGATAATGAGTAATTCTATCTGATTGCTCATGAGTACCTCCTTGCGTAGCCCTCCATGGCTTGCTATCATAGCAGACCAGGCTGTACTGTAGAATTAAAAGTAGACGTGAAATATCTGCGCTCAGGTGAATCTATGCATATATTAGCTGCTGGCACTATGCCTAGGTACTCGGCACAACAGATATAGGTAGATAACAAATGCAGTGCTTTTAAAAATGGTAAAAAATAAACAGTAATGAAAAATAATACTATGGATCACCAAGATCTTACCGCTAATGTTTCCCATCCAAGTACTAACCAGGCCCAATGCTGCTTAGCTTCCAAGATCAGGCCACGGCTCATGGATCCGTATCACGGTCGTCGATTATATACGTATCTAAGTGGACTCGCGTCTATAAAGTGCAGATGAAAATTAAGATGTCATGTCGGACCAGACGATACTATCGTTCGGTACCTCCCGATGCGTTCCTCCATGAGTACTCGTTAGTCTATCTTAATGAGTAATAGTGTATTTTTCTACAAAATGGGACACTCTTTTAGATACTCGTTATTCTTACTGGGAAGTGTCTCTACTCCTTTAATTTATGATGTGGTACGTACTTGACGGTTCACTTTTCTATTTCACGTTACCTATGAC
>BLSH010152872.1:291475-304466 GCA_018402905.1 Glandirana rugosa
TACCAACCATTACCGGTCCATTTGTCTCTCCGCCTTGACTTTCACTGGAGTATAAGTAGATAATGTCAAAGGCTCCGGTGTCTCTCCCTCCTTGTTGCAGTTAAGGAGAGAGATACGACAAGTCGACAACGGCCACCAACGTAGCGAGGGTCCGAGGCACTAGTCTGCCGTCTCGGGCCCTTTTCCTGTGGCCTCGGAAACTGTAATAGATGAATATGAGGTCACTTTCAGTTCCGCCTCTCTGTTTACCTGGCCATTACCAACCATGCACTCCCGCATGCATATGTAAATGGTGATGGCACCACAGATGTGAGGTATTGTTGAAAACGTCAGAGCGAGAGCAATAGTTCTTGCACCAGACCTCCTGTGTATCTCTAAACTGGTAACTCTAAAGGTGTTTAAAGCGTTGCCTATGGAGAATTCTAAGTACCGTAGTTTGCTGCCATAGTTTGCTGCCATTCCACGGGCGGATGCAATTTTAAACCGTGACATGTTTGGTATCCATTTACTTGGTGTAACATCATCTTTTATATTTTACTATTATTATTATATATTTTTTTTAAATTGGGTATTATATTGTGATTATATGCAATAAAATTAATTAAAGTGTATTTATGTGTGACATAAAAATTGCAATATTCATCATTTTATTCTATAGGGTCTCTGCTAAAAAAATATATACATAATGTTTGGAGGCTCTAGTAGATTTTTACATGTAGGAGAGAAGTGCCAGAATTGGCCCAGTTGGCAAGTGGTTAAATATGTCCCATAAAACTATATGTTCATATAGTAGAAATGTAAGTCAGGCTTCATTTTGAATGAAAAGCAAATGTTTTCAGGTGATTTCATCTTCTGAAGAAAAATATTAATAAAAAAATAAAGTGTACCACACATTAACCTTATAGTTATCAGCTACTTGGTGTACACGTCCTGCTGTGATTTGATCTGGATTTGACTGCTGCTTCATATTAAAGGGACATAGGTCAATTGTGTAACAGTACAAGTATGTTTTCTGAAACCGTTTTCTTCTATAATCCCCTTACCTCTCCAGAGTTTGTGATGTAGCTAATACTCAGTGGAGACCGTGGTGTACAAGTGCTCAACATGGGTGCCTTTAGAAGAGGTTAAGGAATTGGCAGTAATGCGAAGCAGAGATTGTCCTCTCCAAGACCTATAACTCTTGTGTTTCATGGCTTGTAGATATCACAAATGGTTCTAATTGTTAGGTGCTGACATGTTCTACCAGTTAGTGTAGCCCACAACACACACACACTGGAAGATTTATTATCAGAATGTGTGTTGGTTTATGAAACTATTGCAGAGGATGTTTAAAGAGTTTATGTTTGAAAGCCATTCATTACATTATTAATGACTTAAAAAGACAATCCTTACGGCTGTTTTAATTTTAAAGGAAAACAGATGGATGAGTCTTGGGCTGCAATGATACTTAGGAAGGCAGCACTATAAGTCTTTGTAGATTAGATGACTATGACGTTTCATGGCCTTTCCTAATGAATATGCTGCTATGGTCTGCACATAATATGTCACAGCTAAGGGATCCCTCAGTCATCATTACTTTTAGAATCCTATTAAAAATGCTAATAGGAAAACAAAAACTTTATTTATGATTAGCGCCAAAAAAATAACAAGTATTGCAGACCGAAGTGTTTACAGAAATGTGTGGTTCGTTTTTGGTCAATTCTCGTAGCAATATATGTTAAAAGCTAAAGCCCAGCTCCTGGCTTGGCTCTGCACCCCCCCCCCCCACCACACACCCACCAATAAACCCCCTCCCCAGCCTAAGTCCCCCTGGGTGGTTCTTAAGCTTGTTTTAATACTTACATTTCCAGATGTCTTTAGCAGGATTGATTCTGTTTAGGTGTCTGAACTCTTACTAAGCACATGTTGGTATATAAGGCCATATATCAATGGTGTCAAACTCAATTTCATCAAGGGCCACATCAGCAATATGGTTGCCCTCAAAGGGCTGGTTGTATCTGTAAGACCATATACATTTATCCAAGGCTTTTTTTCTCAAAGAAATGTGCAGGAACTCAACACCACCCCCTCCCCCCATCCCCACCAATCTGCATCCAATGGTGGGAGGAACTTAAAGAAGCAATAAATACCAGGAGTGCATTTAATGCAGAGTTTAGGGGTGTCTATGTACAGAGTGTAGTTTCAGGGATGCGCTATGTACCAAGTGCAGGGTTCAGAGGTGCGTTATGTATTGAGTGCAGGGTGGAGGAGTGCGTTACATACAGAGTGCAGGGTTTAGGGGTGTGATATTCACAGAGTGCAAAGTTCACTTCTCTTTCACAGGCTGTCCACATCTCACTTCCACCCCTCCTCGGCTCTGACCTCTGCACCACCTCCCTCCACAGCTCTCAAAAGAAGGCTTCTGTATTTACAAGTGACAGTGGTGAGTGGGCAGTGGAGGACAAGAGCCAGAGATGGCAGAGTTCTGCCATGTTATTGCTGAAAAAAAAGCTGTGGGTGCAAGGGCCACATGAAATGGCCTGGTGAGCCAGATTAGGCCCCCCGCGGGCCTTGTATTTGCATTTGTACCGTATATGATCATTGACAAAAGAGCTTTAGATTATTTTATTATACAAATGTTTCATATTTCTCTGCTTGTTCTACCACAATGTCAATGACAATGTTTAAATGTGCTGCGTAGGATTATTCTGGGCCCCAGCTCCCTGTACAAAGTATCAGAGAAATTGGTTAAAAAGTTGATAGCTGGAAAGCTGATTGCAGTTCTCTTGAAGTGTTATGTGAACCTTGGATTAAAAATAGAGGAACCACCAACACCACTAGTATCACCCAGTGTCTCCAGCAAAAACAGCAATACCAAGCTGGAAAAAGAACAGTGTTGATTCTGGACAGCCTTTGTAGCAAAAACAACATTTTTGGAACATCTAATTGCAGTTTTAGCAGCTTGTCTACTGACCTCTGCATATTTTGTGCTGATAATAAATAATTTGGAAAGACTTGGGCTTATATTTGTTTTGGGCCTCATCCTTTGTTATCGTCAGTCCATAATTCTTTATGGTTCTATATTGTTCTGTGCACATTGTATGTTCTCTGCCAGCTATGTATTGTGAGTACAGCAATAGTTGCGTACAGTATGTGTTGGTGACATGGCAAAAACTGCACATGCCTTTCAGACTGGCTTCTGTCTCTATGAATATATAGTTAATAGCTTTTATAAACCCTGGTATGCTTTAGGTGCTACAGAATGCCAGTAATTTTTAAATAAGTTTCATTGTAAATAAGTAAATGAAGCACCATCTGTAATTCTTTACTGCTGCTGTCTTATTACTGTGTTATATTTAAGGCCAGCTGTTTTCAGCAGGGTTCAATGGAACCATAATATTCCTCTAGAGGTTTCTAAGGGTTCCTTGTTGCTTATGGCCTTCCATTTGATGGTGTCTGTGTATTTCCAAGTCCAACACCCCCAGCAATAATTTCCACTGACCAGAAGCATAAGGGGGCATTATTCCCACTGACCATCAATGAGTAGTAAGGGGCATTTTCCCAATGACCCCAATGGATTAGGCCTCATGTACACTGCAGCTAGTAAATGGACGTTTAGGAGCATTTTTTTTTCAGCAGCCCCCGAACTCTCCCCAATGTTATCTTATGTGTACATGTACATAGTAGTTTAGAAGCAGTTGAGGTTAGAAGCATTTTTGTGAAAGCAAAAAATCGCGTTCAGGGTGGCATTTGAAATGCAAAATGCTTGCAACAGCCTTTAAACGCTTTTAAACGCGGTAATTCACATTTCTAAGCGTTTTCTTTATAGGCGTTTTGAATGGGGATATATATTTGACCATTTATAATGTGGAAAACATAGACAAGGGAGAGGCAGAGAGAGAGATTCCTGCATTGTGGACATGCAGGAACACTTCTAAACGTAAAAAGCTCATAAACGCCGCTAAATGTGCATAAACGCGGCATGTAAAAGTGGCAAAACGGACGTTTTTAACCACCGGTTACTAGCTGTCAAGTTCCAGTGTTCAGAAGAGGTTTCCAAACGTCCTGTGTACATGAAGCCTTAAACTTATCAAGAGTTCACTGGGATATGAAAATTAATCAGGGTGACTAAAAGAGATCAAGAGCCTCAGAAACTTCATGCTGCAGAATGAGACAAAAGAACATTTCCTAGATATGGCTACTAACTGATTTATTTCTTAAAGGTTTATTCATTTTTTGCAATGTAGCCTGCAATGCACAGCACACGTGATCAGTAGATGCACAGGCTCCTTTGGACTATTTCTTTAGCCCTAGGTCCATATGAATGTATAGACCTCTTGCGGTGGAGAACATTATCAATGGACTATGTCACTGCACTTGCTCTCCACTGAGTACTGCAAGTCTTAGACTGTAAGTGTTTTTGTACATATTTGCAAGAGATGAGTGAAAGGGTATTGCTTTGCTTTTAGCAGCCAAGTAAAGTAATAAGTTAGTAAATCACTGTTCGCAGGAGACAAGGAGGAAAGCAAGCAGGAAAGGAGACAATGCAATGAGACAGGGAGAAGGTGAAGAGGTCAGGAGGTGACCTTGATGACTGCAGTCAGCCAAACAGCTGCGAAGCATCTTTTGCTGCTGGCAGAGTGAACAGATGTCATGGCAGGAAAGGGGGAGTTACAATATGAACATGTATTTTGGCTACTAATGTATAGAACACATTTGTTGGAAGCAAATAGACCCTGGCAAGTAAAGTAGATAATTATTACAGCCTACCAGGAAAATTAATTCTTGTTTAATGGCATCTTGGTTTGAACTGTCAGTTGACCTTATTGCTTATTTCTGTGTATCAATAATACTTTATCAGTCCTGTCGAGCACTACAGATACTGGCTAAATATATTGCTAACTTGATTGGTGCAGCTGCATTCCCATGCTTGTTGAATAATATTTTTTTCTGCAAATTATGGTAAAATTACATTTTTAACCACTTGCCGACCGCCCTATTGCAGCTTTACTTCTACATGGCATCCGATTTGTGCACAATCACCTATATGTACGTGACTCTGCACTTCCAGGTAAGTGGCGTGCGTGCGCGCCACCAGCATGCTGCCGCTTCTGCTGTGATTAGTCATGGCAGAAGCCGATCAATGGGTGCTGGTCAATGGATGCCAGCCGGCACCCACTGATCAGTGAGGAGACGCACTGGAGGGAGCTCTGCATATGTAAACAATGCAGAGCTCCGTCCTGTCAGCTGGGATGTGCTGGATTGTGTTTCTTTGCAAAGCAGGGGATAAAAATCAGCACATCCCTTTGTAATAGAACCTGAAACACAAAAGCACCTGAACCAAAAACACTGGTTAGGCACACAGTTAACCCTTTGAACTCCCCCTAGATGTTTATCCCCTTCCCGACCAGTGCCATTAGTACAATGACAGTGCTTATTTTTAGCACTGATCACTGTATTAGTATCATTGGTTCCCACAAAGTCAGTTATTGTCATATTGTCTGCTGCAATATCGCAGTCCTGATATAAGTCGCTGATTGCCGCCATTACTAGTATAAAAATGAATAAATAAAAATGCCAGTATATATAAACCATGGTTTGTAGATGCTATAACTTTTGCGCAAACCACTCAATATACACTTATTGGGATTTTTTTTTAACAATAATATGTAGCAGAACACATATTGGCATAAATTTATGAAGAATGTTTTTAAAACTTTTATGGGATACGTTTTATAGCAGAAAGTAAAAAATATTGTGTTTTCAAAATTGTCAGTCTTTTTTTGTTTATAACGCAAAATATAAAAAACCCAGCGGTGATCAAATACTACCAAAAGAAAGCTTTATTTGTGGGAAAAAATGACATAAATTTAAATTCTGTACAGCATTGCACGACTGCGCAGTTGTCAGTTAAAATAATGCAGTGGCAGAGGTTAAGTGGTTAAGCAATACAGTATATACACACAGTTTATCATAGCATTGTGCTTACATTAAAAAATAAATTGTAGTAATTTTACCAAGTATGACCAAACAAAAATTATGTTTTACCTACATTCATTGGTATCGTATTCAACTAGTCCACCAATCACACAACCATTAAATTATAACTAAAGGCAAAACTTTTTTAAGTTTTGGACAGAGTGCAGAGGGATTAGAACACCTGTCAGTTTTTATTGCTGTCTGAACCTCCATTAAGGAGAGTCACCCCCTATATTTGTCCTTCTTACCATTATCATTGAAAGTGAAAGTTAAAGAAAATCCCAAATTTTGGGTTGTCCCCAGAAAAGTATTTTTGGCAAAATCTTCCAATAGGTACACTAGTTCTGGTGACCTGGGGGAATTCCCCTAATTTGTTGGGATTCCCTCTCACTTCCTATTTTGCTGTGGGACAGGAAGTGAAGTGGAATCTCCAGAATGGGACATGGGATGGTGAAAAACAAATCTGACAAGGGTTATAACTACTCTATCCAAAATGAAAAAAAGTTTTGCCTATTGTTCTACTTTAAGGCTGGGTTCTCACCTATGTGAATTGGATGAAGAAGTGAAGAAGATTGTGACCAACTCTCTATGCAGTCGGCTTACACATTTCTGCAGCAGGTCCGGTGCGAATTACACAAAGATGCTGTGCGTCTTTTGGTCCGTTTCAGGTCTGAATTCAGCCCAAAATTCGGGCTGAAAGCGGACCTGAAACTGTGAACCAGCACTCACCGGACCCCTGCTGGGAGCCGCTGCAGGTTTCAGTGTGAACCCAGCCTAAAGTTGGTATTAACTTATACTGATTTGTCTATTCCTCTCTGAACTTCCCCCACTCTATAGCAAAAGCTAAAGGTGTTTTGACACATTAGCAATCCTTTCTGATAAGTTAACACGTGTGCATTAATGTGTGTTGTGTGTTAAAGTGTTGTGTTGATGGACCACAATGGATCACAAAACACACCTCACACTTAAGGAAATGGAGGAAGCTCGAGTTGGGCTTTAACAACTGTTGAGATATCAGTTTATTCATAGAAGGAGTTCATGGTTTTCAGTGAGTTGCCCAACTCAAACTTGCATTGTAATAGTCAGCAATACAGCACAACCACTGCTTATTTAATAAGCAAATATAGTTTTTAAACCAAGAAAGTCCAGATGCATTTTTTTCTTTCCCGTTTTTGGTTGAGTGGGACAGGATTAGAACTTTTGCCTAGTTTTGGTTGCTATCCAAAGGCTACATTGAAGAGATTTCCTCTCACTTACTGTCCCAATGATAGTGGTTTAACAAGATAGGAAGTGAGGGAGAATCTCCAATAGAAACAGACAGAAATAAAAATGTTCTTTTTAGTAGAACCCCTCTCATCTTTTTATTGCTGTTGGTGTCCTTATTGTACAACCCAGCTAAAAGAGTTTTCTTGCTTTGTTGGTGACCGGAAGTTTCCTTATGCTTCTTATTTTTAATACATACATTTAATTGTAGGTACCAGGCAGCAGCCACATTATATGTAAGTTAAACATCATAGATAACCTATTTAGAACATCTGTCCAATATGTAAAATACCCCTGTACTTCTACAGCCCAAATAATGGAAGAAATGCCTGTTCGGTATGGTTGATACAGGTTAGTTGGGGGCTGCATCATTTCAGTTTAGAAGCCGTCTCCTCTGTGTCTCTGCTAAAACATAGTTATGAGTGAAATTTCATCAGGAGAGCCAAGGCTGGCTCTGTACACCCAGGAGTAAGACAGATGTGATGCAGGTTGTAATATTCTCTTGTAAGATGTATTCACCAGAGGCCTCAATAAACTGAATAATCCAGTTACAATGCTACATTGGTTACATTTTTATGGGCTCTGAAGTAGATGAATCCAGAAAACATTGCAGTAGATGCTATCAAACTGTCAGATGTGTTGGATGTTATAAGTGTGGGGAAATTTAGGTCATCTATAGTAATGCACAGAAGTGTGAAGAAGGCATTTTCATGTTCAAAACTTTATATCACATTTACATATGTATGAAAGTTACTTTATAGTAATTATGGGCTCTTTGTGCCTGGTACAGACAAATGTCTGAATTAGCTTTTCTGATAAGTCCGTAGTATTTTTACAGCCAGACATAGAGTGGAACATCTTCGACAAATGTCTTAAGTATTTTATTTTCTGGGTGAGTGAAGCCTGCTAATCTGGCCTGTAGTAATTTATTAACGGCACGCCATTAATTGTTTCCATATGCAATTCCTTGCAGGGTGTCTTAATTTGCCGCTTCATTCAAGCAATACTGAAGGTTCATTCACTCTGACGAACATATGCTAAAATTCATATGTTGCAATTTGTTCCCTTTACTTTGCCATTTTTTCCTTCAAGCACAAATACAGCGAGGGATAAGCGCAGAGAAATCATTTTATTGGGGGGGGGGGGGGGTAAATAAATCTTTATACTTGCCTGTCCGTGCACACACACACACTTTATAATATTAGGACAGTATGATGTGCAGCATCCAATCAGATCTGAACAGCTCACTCTCTAATTTATTACATAAAAGTTAACACTTGATTGATTGATACAGTGTAGACCAGTGGTTCTCAACCTCAGTCCTCAAGTACCCCTAACAGGCCATGTTTTAGGAACTTCCCTTAGATAAAATAGCTCTTATCAATACCATGTCATTATTATTATTATTATTATTATTATTATTATACAGGATATATATATAGCGGGAAAGTCAAGAAATACAAGAGGTAATAACTGTGGATGGTATGCTGATGGAGAAGATAAATGTACAGTTGTTAGGTGGGGTCCAGATAGGCTTCTCTGAAGAGAGGAGTTTTCATGGATCGTCTGAAAGTGGACAAAGTAGGAGAAAGTCTGATAATTTGTTGGTTGAGTAGCAGCCAATGGAGGGATTGGCAGAGGGGTGTAGCAGACGCCGAGTGGTTTGTAAAGTGGATGAGCCAGGCAGCAGCGTTCATGATGGACTGAAAGGGGGATAGCCTATTTAGAGGTAAGCCAGTGAGGAGAGAGTTGCAGTAGTCAAGGCGAGAGATGACCAGATTTAAAGCAGCTGTGCAAAGTAAAGGAAAAACAGAAAACATGGCCCGTTGGGGGTACTTGAGGACTGAGGTTGAGAACCACTGGTGTAGACGAACACTTAAAATATTTGTAAATACCATTATGACAACATTTACCACGTTATCGTCATTTCAAAGTTATTTTGATACTGCATACTTCTTGATACTTTCTGAATTGGGTGACAACATTTAGTCTCTGTCTCTTGGTTGTTCCCCTGAGTTATTGCCCAATGGAGACAACAAGTAACATTGCTGATACACGGCCCACAGTCATATTTTCAGCACTAGGGAGCCATTTACGGGGACTTACTGAAGTGCATGCAGGTAGACAGGATGTGAGTACAATTTGCCTACAAGAAATCATAATTTCCAATATGCAACAAAGAGTGAAAATATGTGAAACCATTAATCTATGTACACCAGGGGTCAACAACCTGTGGATCGTGATCTACCAGTAGATCCAGATGGGTGGAAGATCGCAGTCTGGGCTTGCTGACCTGCCATCCCAGAGCATCAAATAGAGTGCAATGCAGAGGGACAACTTGTAAAGTTGAAGGTGTATTAGGGAGTAAGAGTCACATAAGCCAATGCCTTCTCTGTAGTGCTGGCTCCTGTCCCATGCTGAGTGATACCCACTGCACTCCACCTCTTATCCCTGCTAGCGGTCTCCAGAGTGGTGACAGCAGCAGGAAAGAAGAGATCTTCAGGTCAGTGTGAAGCAATACACTGGGCATAATAGTACAGGGCTGATTCACATTTATGTGCTGCGGTCCAGGTTGCAATGTACCTGCAGCTTTCCTGCAGGTTTGCTGCGCTTAGCCATAGACTTTTATTATATCCTGCGAGTTTGGTGCACTTTCTGAATGCAGGAGGTTTGGTGCTCTTTCAGAAAGTACGGAGATGTTTTGTACACCAGCCAATTATACATGCACATGATGGGATCAGTGCTTATATGGTGTTAACCTAAAAGCAGCCAGTGAAAGGCCTTAAAGTGGTTGTAAATGTAAAATGTTTTTTTGTTTACAAAGATTTTTATTTGGAAAGTATATTAAAATGTGGTACAAAGTATTTTGTATGTACATTGTTACATTACCATCCAGTGAAACTTTGCATGACTGAGGTAGAACAAATAAATTTCTTTGCAACATTGAAATGGGCAGTATACAACACAGATAAATACCAATATCAGTTAGAGCATCAATATTTTAGACATTTTATACAATACCTGGTTTGAGATGATAAAGAATAGATGAGTAATGAGGGAAAAAGGTAGGGAGGGAACCAGTTATAGGGTCTCATTGATAGATTTTTATAGTGTCAGTTCTTTATCTCTCAGTCTAGGAGTCACTAAACACCTTGTGATGTTTAAGCCAGGGTTCCCATTTTTTGTCATAGTATGGTAGAGTGTGATACAAAGTATGATAAAGTTTTTCGACTCTGCTTATGGATTAAATTCTAAGCTTGACTTGTGTGAGGGGTATTATGCCTGTCTTCCAATTTATTGCAATTACCCAGTGTAGGGCTACGCAGATAGTATGTATGAACCTCATTTGTATCGTGCCGATCCGGATATTTGAGCAAATAAAAGGCATTGAGTGGGGGTAAGGGTAATTTGTGCATCTGCGATAGTGGATACAAAAACTTCCACTTTTTTCCACACTGTGGTAATATGAGGGCCCTCCCAGAATAGATGAAGGAATGAACCTTGTGTGCCATATCCCCTAAACCATTGCGGGGACACTGTGGGGAAAATTGAGTTTATTTTAGTAGGGGTATAATATCAGTGTGTTTGGAGCTTAAGAGCCGATTCTCTAATATTCAATGATCTTCTGCATTTTTTGAGATTATCTATACAACCGGGCCAATTAATCAACCCTTGATCTAGGGGACATTCTGCTTCCCATTTGGTCCTGTATAAATGGGGTGTCTGGGATTTTATATTGATTAGAAGCGTGTAAATGTCTGATATAAGTCCTTTGCCCCTAAGATTTTTCCAGCAGATGGTTTCATATAGGGTATTATTTGATGATTATGCTATTTTTAAGTTAGACAGATAAAAATGTTTAATCTGCAGGTAACATATTTCATTATTTGGAGCTTGATATGTAGATTGTAGGGCCTAAAATGTGATAAAAGTATTGTCTGTTACTAATTTGTGTAAAAAGAGGGTTCCTGAGTTAATCCACCATTTGAAGGTAGAGGCATCTGATACACCTGGGGGGAAGCTGAATCCCCAAGGAAGTCTGCTTGAGGGGGGAGGATGTAAAACGTTTTTACTTGAATGCATTATCTGCATTCAAGTAAAAAATATTTTGTGAGCAGCGTCCCCTGCAGCCCCCCCTAAATAATTATCCAAGCCCGATGTCAGTCCAGCCCTGTGCATGTCTACAACAGCTCTTCTCCCCTTTCCCCGCTCTCACAGGCTTGGCTGATAGGAGCGGGAGTCACTGGCATCTGCATCTACTGCTGTCAGTCAAAACTGGTTAGCAGAGATGGGGGGCGGGGCTGAGCCGGGCTGTGTGCCTGAATAGACGCAAACAGTCCGAGTGTGCCCATAAGAAGTGGCTTCCTATGGGGGCACGTGGCAGGGGGGAGGAGTCAGAAGCGCTGGCAGGGGACCCGAGAAGAGGAGGACCAGGGCTGCTCTGTGCAAAACCATCACAAACAACAGGTAAGTATGACATGTTTATTGTTATTTTTATTTTTTTTATATCAAATCATTTTTAATGAAAATACATACAAATAACATACCATAACCATACATTTTTAAAGTAAAAAAAGAGTAACTGTACAATGACTTTAATGGCTATTTTGAAGTTGAACTAAGCGGAGCTCAGGCTACTTCATGATCTCTCCAATGTGAACATACATCTAGTACTGTCACTGTTTAGAGACTATGACATCATAGGCACAACTCCTGATGATAATATTTTGTTCAAGCTGTCAACCATGTATTGTGATAAATGAAATTATAAATGGAGTTTGATGCAGAACACAACTGCTAACGGACTCTATAATCCAATGCAGTCTCTGTTATATGAGCTACAGGGAACAATGCAACATTTTGCCCCTTTATTTCTACTTCTGAAACTGGATGCATTCATCTAGAAAAGGCCAAGAAAAAGTAATGTTTCTTATTGGAGTTATTCCATATGACTATGTGACTTAGCATGGTCCTTTACATAAAATGACTGGGTTTTTTATACATCTTCTTTTTACTAATGTGAAAGGCTCTTTAAAGCAGTCCTTTCATCATTTTGTGCAATTTAATTGACATTTTCTTTGTAGATAAAGTGCAGTCAGCTTGTATTATTGTCATGTTCAGTCCATCTGTATCATTGGATGTGAATTGTATAGACTGTACTTTGTGCCTCTGCTAGGTGTGCAGAGATATGCAGTATATATGTATTGTTATATTCAAGGCCAGTATAACAATCAATACATGAGCTGTTTTAAATATAGTTTTGGGTCACCGTATATTATGTGCATGTGTTAGATGGGTTGCATTTAGTGTTGAGCGAACCCGGACTGTAACGTTCGGGTCCGTACCGAACTTTCGGGTGTCCGTGGCACGGACCCGGACCCGGACATTTCAAAAATCGTTCGGGTTCGGATTCCCGTTTGGTCACTTTGCGAACAACTAACCGACGGGACGTCGAAGAGTTGTGCACCTCATTTTATCGTCTTGGGGCCTGGCTTGGGCTTGCTAAAAACTTTACAGGCCCAGGCCCAGGCACGGTGCCTGTGGGCTTTCAAGCCATGCCTGGGCTTGCAATGTCAGGCCCAAGCGAGTTGTGATTTACGTTGGGTAGATTGTGTACGTGTATTATATGCCACTGGGTTTTGATATAAATTTTGTCGAGTACATAACTAACAATATGACCGGAACTTATATTGTTATGTATATATGACGTATAGAGACGTGTGGATCGTCTCCGTGTTTCATGTCAGATATGTTAAGTGTAGGTTACTAT
>BLSH010152872.1:312715-329111 GCA_018402905.1 Glandirana rugosa
GAGAAAAAAGACCATTCACTCCGGCCATGCATAGATTATAGGGAGCTTAACCGGGTAACCATCAAAAACCGGTACCCGCTACCCTTGGTCCCTGAACTGTTTCAACGGCTTTTGTCTGCAACTGTCTTCACCAAGCTCGACTTGCGGGCGGCATATAATCTTATTCGGATCAGAGAGGGAGACGAATGGAAGACGGCATTTCGTACTAGGTTTGGGCATTACGAATACCTGGTGATGCCCTTCGGCCTATGTAATGCCCCCGCAACCTTCCAACATTTCGTCAACGACGTGTTCCGGGACTTCCTGGACCTTTTTGTTATAATTTATTTAGATGATATCCTGGTCTTTTCCAATTCCTTGGAGGAACACCGCAGGCACGTCACCAAGGTTCTTGGGCGTTTACGGCAGCATGGCTTATACGCCAAAGCGGAGAAATGTTAATTTGAACAAACCAGTATGCAGTTCCTGGGACTGGTCATCTCTACGACGGGCGTCCACATGGATCCCCAGAAGGTTTCCACCATCCTGGAATGGCCTGCACCCACGGACCGAAAAGGAGTACAAAGGTTTGTGGGCTTTGCGATTTTTTATAGAAAATTAATTAACTTCCTCGCGCCTGCGCCATAGCCGAATGACGGCTACAGCGCGGCTCTAAAATGCCGGGAGAACGTCAATAGACGTCCTCCTATTTGGCTTGTGCTGGGCGCGCTCCCGCGGGCGCGAGCGGCACGTGCACGCGCCGCTCGCGCCCGCGGGAGCGTGCCCGCGGGTCGGGCGGACCCGATGTCCGCCGGAGACACGCGATCTCCCTTCAGAGAGGAGGAACGGGGAACCGCCGAAGTAAACACGGCGGTTCCCCGTTCTGTGAATGGGACATGACAGATCAACTGATCCCTGTCACTGGGATCAGTTAGATCTGTTATGTCCCGACCAGCCCCACCCCCCCACAGTTAGAACACACCCAGGGAACATTTGTTAACCCCTTCACTGCCCCCTGCAGGTTAACCCCTTCACTGCCAATGACATTTATACAGTAATCAGTGGACATTTAAATTTCTGATCGCTGTATAAATGTCATTGGTCCCAAAAATGTGTCAAAAACATCCGACATGTCCGCCCCGATATCGCAGTCCCGATAAAAATCGCAGATCGCTGCCATTACTAGTAAAAAAAAATAAATAAATAAAAAAAACGCCATAAATCAATGTCCATAGTTTGTAGGCGCTATAACTTTTGCGCAACCCAATCAATAAACGCCGATTGCGATTTTTTTTACCAAAAATATGTAGAAGAATATAAATTGGTCAAAACTGATGAATAAATTTGTTTTTTTATTTTTTATTTTTGGATATTTATTATAGCAAAAAGTAAAAAATATTGTTTTTTTTTTCAAAATTGTCGCTCTTTTTTTGTTTATAGCGGCGATCAGAAATGACGCAGAGGGGATCAAATACCACCAAAAGAAAGCTCTATTTGTGGGAAAAAAAGGACGCAAATTTTGTTTGGGTACAACGTCGCACGACCGCGCAATTGTCATTCAAAGAGCGACAGCGCTGAAAACTGAAAATTGGTTCGGGCAGGAGGGGGGTTTAAGTGCCCAGTAAGGAAGTGGTTAAAGAAGAACCTATGTGGATTTTTGCAACAAATTTTTTTTTCACATCACTACCTATGACCATGGTATCTTTTTCTATCTGCAGTTATCAAAATAAAGATTTTTCAAAAGAAAAATAAACTCTCAAAAGTTTATCTAGAAAATGTCTAAATGTTCTTTTCCAAACCTTATGTATCTACAAGTTCTAATGATGGTAATATAACCTTGCTTATACCAGATTTAGGTTTTAAATATGCAGACCTAGGCCACGGTGTTTTTTTCTGACCAACATTCTCTGGGGCTGAGCGCCCAGTAACTCTCAATGCTTGACAATAGTTGCTCTGCGAAAAACTTTTCCACCATTGGCTGAAGCCAATTGGTACTTTCCTCAAATTTGGGGCTGTGTAAAATCATATGCTTATGCAATGTATATATCCCCCCTTGTATTGTGCAATGTAATTTTTATGGGGCAAAGCAACTCAACTGCACAGTTCTGATACATAATATAACATGGCTCCAATATAAGTTTAGAAAAATGACCCATGCGTTAAAATAAAAAAAGAAAAACCCGTCATTGGATTCCAATGTCTCTACATTTGGGAAAACATTTAAAAACTAGGCTGCTTTGATTACGTAAATGAATTGATGAATACCAACTCTCTGTGAGCACTAATTACATTTTTTTCTTGTATAATAAAAATTTAACAGGCATTTATTCCCTTTAACAGATGCAGACATAGATGTCCAACTGAGATCTAATTTCTTTTACTTCTTTCAGCTTACTGTTTTTAGTTTGTATCGGTGTCAGCAGTTCTCTTATAAGCCCCGTGGATCCCTGCCCAGGCTTCATTTTAGCAACCTGCAATATTTAGAATAATGCTGCTGCTACCACTACTACAACTAATACTAATAATAATAAAAATTATCCTTATTTAAAGTGCCTATTTCAGTAAAGGGTTTGCGTGCTTCTTGCTTTCTTTTCTATCCCCCATATTTAGCAGCAGTTCAATAGTTCTAATTCTGCTGCAAAATTGTTGAGCAGTAAAATATTTTCCCTTGAACATATATTAGTATAGAATGCAAATATGCAAAGCTTTGTATAATTGTATGCTTGTATATGTGTATGTTTAGTTAAAGTGTTACTAAACCTAAAAACCTTTTTTACCTTAATGCATTGTTTGTATTAAGGTAAAAAAGTGTTCAATTTCCCTGTGCCCCTTTTCCTCTGTATGAATAGTAAGAGAGGGGAGAAGAGAACAGTGATGTGGACGGCTGCGTCTATTCTTCTCTTACTTCCTCTTCACACAGCATTCAAAAAGCAGCAGGAGCCATTGGCTCTTGCTGCTGCCAATCAAATGCAGTGAAGAGGTAGTGGGGGGTGGGCTTAAGTCCCGCTGTGTAAGTCTATGGAGTGCGGCTCCATAGACACACACATCGGGAGCGCGTGGACAACGTTTCTCCCCATAGCAAGCAGCTGGCTATGGTGGACATGAAAAAAAGAGGAGGGGCCAAGATTGCCGATAGGGACCCCAGAAGAGGAGGATCGGGGCTGCTCTGTGCAATACCACTGCACAGAGCAGTTAAGTATAACATGTTTGTTATTTTAATTTTAAAAATATATATGACTTTATGTAATAAATAGTACATTTATTTTAAACATACATTATGCTACACATTTTTTGTCTATAGTTTCAATTTGCTCCTTTCCTCAAAACACAAGCTGCACTTTTATGTTGACTGATGGTTTTTTCCAACTTATAAATGGCCACTTCAGAATTACAGCAACAAAGATTGTCATTGGCTCTCATAGCCGTATTTCCTAATATAAATTCCAGGAGTTGGTCAGTGTCCTCTAAACATCAGTGACTTGCTAGACTTCATTTCTCTCTAAACTTTTTCTTTCCAAAAGGACTAACAAATTACCCCAACAATGCACAATTCATAATTCACAATACACAATTAAATAGCCTAATTTAAGATATCTGCATAGAAAGGTTTATATATTGATGAAGAGTAAATGGTTAGATATAATATCTAATCAACTGAAGATGTGCTATAGCTTTTAATATCATTGACAATATTTAACCCATTTTATTTGACATGCAGACATGAAAAATAAGATGTTGTTAAAGCGGAACATCACCCAAAAGGGAAATTTCCACTTTTCTGGCGTCCTCCTCTACCACAGTATTTTTTTTGAGGGAGGGACGAGTATCTGGTTTTGACAGTTACACGCTCCCACTTATGCTCATTTTGCCTAGGCAATCCAAGCAGATGTTCACGCCCCCCCTTTTGCCTGCAGCCTTCTGCAAGTCCCAGAAGGCTGTGGGACAAAGTTCAGCACAGCCCGAGCATGTATAGTAGGAAGCGGGCTGTAAAACCACAAAGAGTCACAGCTGGATTCCCACACTAAAGATGCTGGTGTCAGGGACCTGAAGACTGGTAAAGAACCGGCTCGGGTGAGGATGACGCTGGATCCTTGGACAGGTAAGTGTCCTTTTATTAAAAGTCAGCAGTCATACAATTTGTAGCTGCTGGCGTTTCATTTTTTTGTTCCTAGTGTGAAGAACCACTTTAAACTGATATTTCCTTGCGGGCCATATAAAAAAAGTAAAACGTGCATATAGCCAATTTTCTTTTTTGTTAGTTTTGGATAGAGTAAGAAAGGATTACGCATGTGAAAACTTTATTGCTGCCTGCATACCCGCTGGGTAAATTCACCTTTTTGTTGCACTGATGACCATTTTGACAAACACAGAAAGTGATGTGAAATCCAAAATGATATAGTTGTCACCAGAAGAGCTGATGAATATTCTTTGAAGAGAGATACCTGTTCCACTAACAGCTCTCTAAGGCTGTATTCACATCTATGCATTATTAGTGCTTTTTGCATTTTGCAGATTTGCACTGTAGTCCATTTAACATGGTTTCCTGTGGAACGCGTTCTGTAGTGCAAATCTGCAAACTTCAAAAAGCACTAAAAATGCATAGGTGTGAATCAGGCCTAAGAGGGGAATTTGTCTCACTTTGTAGAGATTTCCTAACAATTTCTGTTGTATCTGCAGGACAGGAACTAAAAGGAAATTTCCCCAACATGACACAGACAGATAAAATAATCTGACCTACTTTATGCAAAAGAAAAAGTGTTTTAGCTATACATAGACTTTAACTCTATGACAGTTTTCCCCGCAAATTGGGGTTTATTTGCTAAAGGCAAATAAGCTTTACACTTTGCAAGAAAATTAGTGTTTGATGTGAAGCTCTGCTGACTTCCATCATTCCATCACGTGCAAGCAAAAATGCAATGTCTAATGAAAGTATTCACACCCCTTGGTGTTTTTCCTGTTTTGTTGGATTACAGCCTGGATATATAATGGATCTTTTGGTGCTTTGTACCATGTGATGTGCACAACATGCCTATACCTTTGAAGGTGCAAGGTATTTTTGATTGTGACAATAATTAAAGACTAAGTTCAACTATAAAGTGGTTGTAAACCTTTACATTTTGTACCCAATGAAGTGGCTAGCCTCAGGTGATATGCATTGATGAAGTAAATCCTCCTACATAAGTTGTACCTGTTTACCTGCAGAACTCTATACAGCCTTCTGCAACACACATATAAACACAGAATCTATCAGCAGCAGAAAGCAGGGGACATGCATCTGAATTCAGACACTGCACAGCTAAGGGAGAAGCACTCTGTGCCTGATTGGTGGGAAGAGACACCCCCCTCACGCTACACAGGAAACTAGCACAGCTGTGTTTTTCCACCCCATCTCCTTTTTTTCTCTTGGTGTTGGGAATGGCTATCAGAGGGGAGTCATACTGATAACAGAAGAACCAGGCAGCAGAGAGAAATGAAACTTAGCGCTTTGGGGAGAGGCAAGTACACAGTATTGAAGGATGTGCTTAGTTCATATTTCATGCCTGCAGTTAGAAGAGTGAATTGAGAACTATAAGCCTCTTCTGAGCAGCCCTGATCCTCCTCTTCTTAAGTCCCCCGCCAGAGCTCCTGTCACCCCCCCTCCCCACCTAATGCCCCTAGCAAGCCACTTGCAATGGGGGTATTCATGTGTGCTCGTTCCTTGTTTGTCCATAAGACACACAGAGCGTGGCTCGGCCCCACCCCCACTCCCCCCTCCCTTGTTGTGATTGACAGCAACAGGAGTCAATGATACCTGCTGCTATGTTCTGAGCCAATGAGGAGAAAGTGAGCGTGGAGAGAGCCTCTGCTCTCATGCACATTGCTGGATCAAGATCAGGCTCAGCTAAGCATAAATGGGGGCTAGGGGGGAGAGCTGCTTGCAGAAGGTTTTTTTTACCTTAATGCATAAGATGCATTAAGGTAAAAAGCCTCCTGCCAACAACTTTGATACCATTTTAATTATTCGTTGAATCACAATGAAAATATTTTGAACCTTCAAAGGCATTGATATGTTGTATAGATCACATGGCACAAAGCCCCCAAAATCCCTTTGAGCTACAGGCAAACCAATGTTGGGGGAAAGGGTGAATACTTTTGAATGGCACTGTAATGTTTTCTTTTTGTATATGTTCCTTGCACATAATTGAGAATTCTTTGCAAAGTAATTTTTTTACCACATTCATTAAACAAAGTGAAAATTTCCTTTAAAAGTAAACAGTCTATTTGCCTTTAGGAAATCAACCCCCATTGAATGGTAACAGATTTGCTATAAGGAAAAGTAATGGGGCTGTATCAGCAACTGTTTTTTCACTGCCTTTAAAACTACAATGCATTTCGGCAGAGAATTCCTGTAGTCTATTCAAATCTACTCAGATCACCTGCCATGATGATAATGTGATAATAGAAATTATAAGTTATGTGTATGTTATGCAGATCATGCACCGCCATTGACACAGATTAATACAAAATTATCAGCCTTTGTTTTAATATGGAAACAGATTACTTTTAATGTTACTCCTCTAATTGTTTAATGAACTTTGTGAAAGTCAACTGAAAGCTTACATACACATTTGGCTATATAGCAAGGTCATCAGAACAATTTAGCAGCCCAAATTATTGACATTCAAACTTTAGTAGTCGAATTCTGCTTATGAATCATATTCATGATCACTTATCACTGTTGCCAAAATACCTGAAGATAATTATCTCAGGCAAAGATTGCCTTTTGCAAGGATAAAGACGATACCCAGGCCATTAGCTTCTGACACCGTTATCAGATATATTTCTAAATTTGTAGTACAGTATACATTACTGCAAATTAGCAACCTCTCACAATGAATATCAAGATATAAACCTTTTAAGTACATTATGCAAAGATGAAGCAATAAACATACACAGATCTTCCAATTCTCCTTATTTTGGTGGTACGAACAGGAAATGAAAGCGACTTTATATTACTGAAACATTTTTAACTTGGTGGGAGATGGGGTAAATATAAAACATGCTTAATGTTAAAGAACTGCAGGCAGACATAAAAGACACTATCTAATGCAGCTTTGTATTAAAGTTGTTGTCAACCCGTGACAACCACTTTAACCTACAGGTAAGCCTATAATAAGGCTTACCAGGAGGTGCCCTGCATATCTCAAAAAACCTGCACAGTTTAGGAGATATACAGTGTACTAGATGCGCCAATGTCATTTCGGCACATGCGCAGTGAAGAAACGGCCTCCGTGCGTTTCTTCACTGAGATGGTGCCGTGACTGGCAGCTCCCGTGCGCATGCGCGAGAGTGACGTCACGCGACTCCGGCCAGTCACAGAGCTGGAGTCATGGCCCCGGAAGGAAAAGGGGCTGAAGATGGAGGCTGCCTGCACAGGGGACATCGCTGGACGTTGCAGGCTTTGTTTGCAGGCAAGTGACACATAATGGGCTACTATGCGATGCATAGTAGCCCTTTATGTTTCTACTTTGCAGGGGAATATAGAGGAAGTAAACCCCATCAGGATTTACTTCATCTTTAATTAATACATCTGTAAATTTATTTTTTAAAGCAGTGGAATATGTGCAGCTCTACCCCTGAAGGAGCTGCTAAAGATACAAATATAAATGCCCTCAACCTGGCTGTGGGTTACTAACAGAAAATAGACACACACACACACATCTATTTAGGGGTAGATGCACTCCATCTATTGATACAGGTTGGAATAAATGGCAACACAACAGATGAATTTGGACATAGTCTGCTAGATAGAGGAATACTTTTACCAACTAAGTATTAGGTTCTATACCACTAAACTGAAACCCATATATGAATTAGCAAATCAGGTTTAAATGGTGCAAATACACATTAAATGCAATATCAATAATAATACTACACTGGATTAGAATGCACTTTAAGGGATTGGCTAGAGTATGGTATAGCATCTCCAAAGAGGTATAGTACCTCTTTAAGTAAAGGAGCAAAGGGTCTCTTGATTGCAACTGTTAAAGGGCAGTCTTTAGTCTTCACCCTGAGGAGGATGAATAGGGCGCTTCTGCCTAGGATCTTCCAATAGGTTGTGATCAAAGGCTCCTCATGGGGAAGATGTATAGAGACTGGAATGGCACTGGAGCAGCACTTTAAAGAGCAGAAGCAACTCTGGTACAAAGATAAACAACAGGAAGACATTTCTAAGTGCAATATTGCAACAGTTTAATAAGCAAAGGTTAACCTCCTTGACGGTATTCCCGAGTGTGGCTCGGGGTGGATTTTCTGTACCAAGAGCGGTAACCCCGAGTCACACTCGGGATTGCATTGCTGGATCCAGGCTGGGTTACTTACCTTGTCCCCTGGATCCAGCAATGTCCCCTTGCCGTGTCTGCGGGCTGTGTCCTCTGCCCGATGCCTCTGTGTGCCGGGCTCCGTTCCCTGTGAGCGTCGCGTCGCACGGGGGCGGAGCCTGGCGGGAAATTCAAAAAGTGAAACACACACAGCACATACAGTACACTGAAATCTGTAAGATTACATTACTGTATGAAATCATTTCACATCCCCTTTGTCCCTAGTGGTTTGCCCAGTGCCCTGCATGTACCTTTATATTATATATGCCATTCTTTCTGCCTGGGAACTTGAGAACGTCCATGGCATAAAAAAGTGTCCCTTTACGTCAAAAGCGGTTTCTGATCTGCTAGAAAACACCGATAGTAAATAAGAATCATTTGCGGAATTGAGTGATACTGATTTTTGGGAAAATTTATCATCAGACACTGAAAGTGACCACAGCGACAATTCTGCACCTGAGCAAATTTCAGTGTTTTTGACTAGATTACATTATTGAATACATTTTATTATTATATTATCATCTTTGATAATTATTTATAGTTATTTATTATAATTTTTTTTTCATATATATTATAATTTAGGATTTTGTGTTTCAAACTTTATCATACACGAGATGTCTACTAGACTCTTGTTTGGACAGATTTAAGTGAGTTATTCCTAAGAATTACAGGCCTACAATATAAAACGCCAAATTTCCATGCAAAATAATCGTACCGCTTTCAGCACCAAAAATCTGAAATAATCATACCGCCAGGGAGGTTAAAAACAGTTACAAGATCAAGCATATAAGCAGGCTCATCAGTTCAATAATCCCAACACCTGTCACTTCACTCCACAATGCTAAGCCTAACAGCAGCTGCAGAAGGAGGGGAGAGCGTAGGGGCAAGATGGCCACCACACTTCCTGAACCACCGTGGAGCACACATTCACCACGTGGAATGCACGTACTGGAAGTCACGTCAGGCGGGGGGAGTACAGCATTTCGGGGCATGTGCAGTAGATCCTTCCTCAGGTCTGAGGAATATCCTCTGTGGCTCCATCTCTCTGCAGTCTCTGTTCTTTCTGGCTTCCCCATGTGGTGATTGCTTAACAGGTTTCTAGTGGCTCAGTTTTTCTCTCTCTTTTTTTTTTTTTAAGGACAGACCCCACAGCATTGGTCCTTTCTGTTTCTCTCCTCACACTGCACTGAGCTCTCTGATCAAACCTTTGCCTGGGCACCCTCGGCTCTCCACTCCTCTCTAAAACAGGGCTGTGTGTGAATTGTAGTTCAGAGCCCATAGCTTTCTATAGACAGTGTGCTTCCTGAGATTGCATGTCAGATCATGTCCCTCTACCCTCTATTAATTGTTCCCTCCGTCTCATGCCAAGCGCAGTAAATAATGCACTACCTGCTCCTAGATGGTTACCTTCACGCATCCACTTTATCTAAAAACGGAGTTGTCACCCAGACTGGACTTCAAACATGTCCACCTTTGTTCATCGTTATTACATGGGGAAAGGCAAGCTTAGTAGATTGCAGAAGGAAGATAATACTTTCAGTACAGCTCACAGGAAATAACGATACTGCATTTATGGCAATATTTATTTTTTTCTGTACTTACTGAAAATGTTCTTAACCTGAAAAAATAATGCTACCACCAAATATAAGGATTTTTAAGCTGCAATATATTACATGTCTGTAAGGTTTATCTATCTTTTAAAAATCCAATCTATGAAACTCCACACCTGTGATTAGTCAGGTGTTGTAATGGCTCTGATAAAGGATTAAATTATATGGAAAAGTATGTTGTTAGTTACAATATGCTACCCATGGTAGCCTGTGTGTAATTGCCACATCCCAAGTCAATCAGAAAAGTTGAAAATCTCAAAAGGGAAGGGATATTTAGGGCAATTGAATAAAGCTGAGATTTGTATATTTTTCAATAATAATAAATACTGTATACAACTGTAGAGACTTTTTCTATGATATTTGTATGTTTGTATCTTTTTAATCAAAAACATTTTTTGTAAGAAGTACATTTTTGTAATTTTATTGAACAATATACAAATCTCAGCTTTATTCAATTGCCCTAAAATCCCTTTCCTTTTGAGGTTTTCAACTTTTTAGTTATGTTTTTAACTTGCTGTGATTTTCATTTTTCATTTATTTGACTTGCTCTGTATTCTAAAGCCTTGATGACAAACCTGTGCTGTATTGTTTCTCTATAAAATGTCTGCATTTTAAAGTCTTTTCAAGGTAGGTTACTGATTCCAATTTGCGTTTTACATGAACTGTGAATGGAAAGTGATTTAGTAAGCTAAACTTTCACGATGTGAACTCAAACTGTCAGTCCTAATTGTGAAGTTCCCTTTTCTTGCATTTTTAAATTGGTTCATGTCACATGTGACAGTGTAAGAAAATCAAGCCAGTAATGAATAGCCACTGGTTGGCAGTTTACATGTGACTGCTAACATCTAAGTTCCGGGGGAAAGCAGCAAGTGGTCCCACATGTAACAGTTCATCCCTCAATGCTGCTGCGCAAAGGGTTTTTGAAATGAAGGATATAAATCATTAGCACTGCATCTCTAGATCCCTTAAGCTCCTTTGTAGCATCCAGTCTTTTATCTTTCAGCTGCCGATAGATGCACTTCAAAGGAGATCTTGCCCTTACATCAATTGCTCATTCAAAAGGAAATATAGTTCTTAGGTGTGTAGACATTGTAACAAATAAATCATTCATTAATTGAGATCAAATGAGAGTAAGAAAAGTTATTGCAGCTACTCAGATCACAATCCATTGGAGTATAAGAAGGAAATTTGTGTAAATTCAGTCATTTGTTGTTCAATCAAAAGATTAATGAACTACAACCTTCAATAAATACACTATCCGTTATGTACAAAAGAAGTTGAGACTTTCTTGATAATTAATAATTTAATTTACTTTATATGTCAAGAATAGGCAAATCATGCATTTGTCTGTACAGTACTTTCACCTAGAAAATGCCGCCATTCCATTTACTTTTTAGTTTTAAGAACATTAATTCAATTTTCTATTTATATGTTGGATCAAATCGATGTTCATTTTGACCATAGTCACTATAGCATTCAAAGGAACAGGATGGAAGATTTTTATTGAACATTTGAAGTTCTAACAGTAACAGTGATTTTCATCCTGGAAAGTCTATTCACTTAACAATAGAATATTAAAAGCAAATGTTTTTGAAGTATTTGCTAACAACATTTGTCAAGTCATTGAATGTACTGTTGAGAATTTTTGTAGGAATATTTATACAAGTGAAGCAAAGAAAAAAACTGAATTATTGCAGCCACCACATCTAAGGACCGGTAAGTTGCAATAATTTACAATTTTGTTTTGGGCCTCTTTTAGACTTGCTTTGCTGTCTGAATCACAATTCGCATTCAGATTGCGCTTTTGACAGCAATAGACAGGCGATGAGGAGGCATTGTATCACCTTTTCACCTCCTGTTTTAACTAGAGCCCCATTGGCTCCTGCTGCTGTCAATAAAATCATCTGATGAAGGAGCAGAGGGCGGGTCAAAATCTCACTGTCTGTGTCTATGGACACTACGCATGAGTAACCCCCTAGCAAGCCACTTGCTACGGGGGGGGGGGGAGTAGTCGTAAGGCAGAAGGAGCCCCAGAGGGCTGGCAGGGGACCCCAGAAGAGGAGGAAAAAAACATTGCAGGTAAGTATAGCATATTTGTTATTATTAGAAACAAAAATGAAAGGTTTAGAAGATGTAGAATCACTTTAAATAAGATTTACTCGGGAAAGTGAATATTCACTTACCCATATACCCAATGCAAGCACAATTTCAGATTTTGTATTTCTCTTGTACATGAGTGGTCATTCAAATTGAACACATGTGCGTTCAGCAATTTGTCAAGTCAATGCTTGGTTTGCTAAGTGGACCACCTGTACTCCCTTAGTAAATCAACCCCATTAAATGGTTTTCAAGTTGCGTGGTAAATGCTCAGGATCATGCTATATCCAGGGATTTCCTTGTTATCTATTTCATTTTAAAAAATGTGTTGTGATCATTCATACATTGCTTATTATAGCATTATGTAGCATGAATGGATTTATATTAAAGCATGTAAGAGATTTCATCCTAATAAGTGACCCAGGTTTTCTGCATGAAAATCCATAAAAGTCAATGTGGAGAGGGTGAAATGCAGTCCATTGTAAAAGCTTTTCTTGTTGTTCTGAAACATAAGATTAAGTGGAAGCTTACAATCAAAGGAAAGCAGAGAGTATTACTGATTCCTGCAGTGAGAGATACCGTTCTTTGTGTGCTTAATCTCATTTAAAGAGTGCAGCCTTTACCCTGATTTTCTATTGGAACATCCTCATTGGCAGTGCTTTATATTAGCTTGCTGGATGTGAAATGGAGAATCAATTAAGCCCAGGGACTAAACAGAAGACAGGAAGAAAACATATGTCCACAGCATGATGAGGAAAGCAAGCTTTTGCCTAGAAAACATGCTTATGCGCAGTTCAGCACAAATCAAGAACAAAGAAAATGGTTCTAGTCTCAGTCTGTAGAATAATATGCAGCTCTTAGTATTTGGGGGTCCCTATTTTTAGGGACTCTATGGGTTCAGTAGCATGTACCAGATGCAAACAAAGTTGAGATGTGTAAGGACTGTTATATATACAGAGCTTTTAAAATGTTAAACTATTCAACTGACAGCGGTTAAAATTAAAATAGTTTTGGGTTCATGCTTGCAAGACTCTTGTGACTATGTAGCTGGTGTGCATGTTTGCACTGAACAATTTGTTCTGTCAACCTGTGTTTTTTCTTTCTCTTTAAGTTTATGGGGACCTCCTCAACACATCTGAACTGCATATCCATCAATTGGTGTTAATGCACAAGTCTAATGTGATTATAGATTAAGAAATGCTGATACTGTGCTCTGCGTTAGTTGCTTACAAAATATTAACATCTAGGGCTCCCTACAACATATGGCTTAAAGTGGTTGTAAATTCATAAGGTTTCTTTTTACCTCAATGCATTCTCTGCATTAAAGTAAAAAAAACCTTCTGTGTTCAGCCCCCCCCCCACCCCCTAAATGCTTACCTGAGCCTGATCTCGATCCAGTGCTGTGCCCGAGAGCATCTGCTTTCCCTCTCTCTCTCTCTCCCGCTCCTGCTCCCCGCTGGACATGAAGGCAGTAGCAGGAGCTGCCCAGAACCCAGAACACTCACATAAAAGGGTTAAAACCAGAATATATTATTCTACCCAAATTGGTTAACCTTACCCTAGGGATATACTTAGCCACTCACTGAATCATCTGACAGCAATGGAATCCTATACTTGGCTCTCGTGCACTTAGCGTGTTGGCATAATCTGGAAACTTTGCCTTACGCATTTTGTCCTACAGGACTTGGTCAGAGGCTCCCCAATGGTGCAGAAAGGGGCCGGTGAGATGACTACAGTGCCAATCTCTGCAACATTACAATGTGAGTATAAGAGCTCTGTTTTGTCACCCCCTCAGGGGAGGGGTCCATAACACCTTGCATTTACAGGATTTCTCCAGCCTAATGCTGGACATCATTCAGTCCAGAAGTCTGAAGACATCTTGTGAAGAAAAAGTATTTTGTGGGCGATAGCTATGGATTGAAAGTGAATATTGTAGTCTGAACTGACTTTTTTTAAATATAGCGCCTGCTGCAGGTCTGTTTTGTTTAAAAGAAACATTTTTACTGGAGATGGGCTTTAAGTGATATGCAAAATAGTAAAAGAAAAAGAGCTTTGTAAAATGGTAATGTGTCAAACTCTTGATCTACAATTCAAACGTTGTATCTCTAGTTCGTTTTCAAGGTGTGCATTCTTCTTGAGGCATATACATTTTTCTTATATTACTTTCTCCTGGTGTAATGAGAAAAACTATCAGTTAAAAGATTAATGTTAGGTCAGCAAATAATAAAAATATTTTTGAGTAGGTAACAAGGAAACGTCATTCAAGTGATGGACGAGGAAGTGTCCTTGTGTATCATTAACCGTTGCAATCATTTACGGCACGGCTGCTCAGGATGATGTTGTAATTGAACAAGAGAACATAAATAATGTTTTGGAATGGAACAGAAGTGATAGAAAACTGATATATTAAGTGAATGATTTGAACTGCAGGGGTTATTATCAGAGACTTAATGTTGTGTCATTTACGCATCTGAATAAAGATTTGTGAACAAAGAAGACAGCCATTTTTAATCAGTGCAGGATTGCAATTGGAGTTTGCTGCTCAGTTTATTGCAGATGGGAGAGGTTAGGGAATTAGGGCATGTGAGGTTTGCAGAGGCAGCAATTAAAAGAATATACAGGTGAAAAATCAGATACCGATTAACCAACGCAAATCCTCTAAATAAGGCAAAAGTCACAACTGAAAATATATTTAGGGTTGTAACAATTTAAATGTAAACCACAGTTTCGTTAATAATCATTATAACCTATGTCAGTGCTACAAAAGCCATTTCATAATGAATGGTTCGAAAATCATAGTATTTTGGTCTGCAAACAGATATGATCCTCTATAACTGTATACAGAGTTTCCCAGTATCCTCTTTGCTTTTCCCATTGGTCTTCATAGAGCTTGTAACTGCCCTTTGGTAGTAGAATTGTAAGATTTTGACACCATCTACCACATTGAACATATAACCAAAATTAAGCTGGTCTACACTAGTAGAATTTTGTTTGAAATGTACTTTCGAACAGCATTCGTCAAGCTGTCGAATGTGCTCTTAATTTTTGTACAAATGTTTGTTTGAAAACAAATCAACTATACGTTATTCATGTAATTTCATGATGTGATCAGTTACCCTATATGCACAGCCTATAGTAGAGTAAATTTTTACATTTCGGTGTCAGCAGTTTCAGGTTTTGTTCAATGAGGGAAAAAAACAGTGCATACTAGCATATTATGTGAAACTTACTTTAAAACAGAGCCCTTCAGCTGTCACCTCTGACAGGACTTCCATCTTCATCCTCTCATCGGTCCGGGTTCGCGGGCTCCCATCCCTTGAGTGGCCAAGCTGTGATGATGTCAATCCCGTGCATGTGTGCGGAAATCACAGTTTGCGGCAACAGAGCTCTGAAGGAAATGCACGAGTATGCCGTTCATTCAGAATGCATGTGCCGGTGACGTCTCTGGGTGCTACCCAAGTAAATATCTCCTAAACAGTGGCCGTTTAGGAGATATTTACAGTGCCTATAGGTAAGCCTTATTATAGGCTTACCTGTAGGTAAAACATAAACAATAGACTTTACTACCACTTTAATGCGTGTCTGTAGTCTGAGAACTGTAATTTCCTGTAAGAAACTATATATCCCACAATCCCTGAGTTGCTTGGTCTAGCATTCTACAGGGGAAAACTGCGTAACAGCTAGATATGAAACTGACACAGGTAGGCAGATCAATGAAGGGAAGAAATATACTACCACAGTTGTGATGCAACACAGAGGAAATGGCAAGGCATGGATTAGATGCCAATTGATCCGGAACAAGAAGTTGCCTGTCCCTTTAGTAAATAGGGACAAGCTAGGTGAATGAATACATGGATATAGGGAAATCAATTAGCCATGACACTACAAACTGCAGCCACAACATGTGAACCTATCATTACAAGGTAAGGCAAACAAATGATACAGGGAATATTACTATACTAATACCTAGTTAAAACAACAAAAACATTTGTAAGTGTACAATGCCTTTAAACAGAAACTGTCACCTCTCCCATGCAGGGCAAAGTGATAAAATTGATCCATAATCATATCATTATAAGGGACATAGTAAACAAACGGAATGGAACATTACTATCCAAGTGTACAACACCGACGTCAAACATCACAGTACCGATTAACTAAAGGGATATAGGTACATAAGTAAGTGGATCGAACAGGGATAAATGATTTCCCTGTCCGTTGAAGAACAAGGCCTAGTTAACCGTAGATTAGGTACGGAACGGTAAAGGAGACACAACGTAGTGTTGACACCATCATATAAAGAAGGGAAGTAACTAGACGGATGGACACAGTCAAAGTATAGATCGACAA
>BLSH010152872.1:329312-349204 GCA_018402905.1 Glandirana rugosa
TTTAACAATTGAACCCTTAGTGACCCAGAAGAAAATTTAATTTTCCATGTGTTTCACAAAGGCTTTGAGCCGTTCTATAATTTAACAAGCTGTGCACCATATAACATAAATTTATATCCTATATGTAAAATATGGACTGTGCAACAACCTCTAGGTTATACACTGCAGGAAACCTGAGTGCATCCATATGTTTCATATGAGTAAAATATGCAACTCAAGGCAGATAACACCTGCTTAAATGTAATTAGCACAGTTGATATGACTAATTAGAACAGTGAAAATTGCAATAGTTGGCAAAGGCCGTCTTTCTGTGGGGTCCAAAGGGGCATCTATGTACTCATTTGGAATTTCTTATTGTTATAAATCATAGAAGTAAAGAAGCTTCAGATGAAATAAACAGTTGGACGTTATGTTTCACCTCACATGCGTTGCCTTGCAGGAAACTAAGGTGGAATCCGGTCCAGGTTTTACCAGCCACCTTGGCAGGGTTGGTTCCGGACCAGATTTTGCAGTCCACTTGTGTCCATCAACAGGTGGTATAAAGGAATCAGGTCTGGATCAGATGATATGCTCTGGCCTGGGACTCAGGATCCATCAAACTTGAGAGACCTTGAACTGAAGTTTGCTTTATAACTGAAACAAAAACGTTTGCATTGTCTTTGTTTTGTGGGTGACTGGGAGAAGCCCTTAGCTGCTCAGTTAGGAAAACTGAAGATGTTTGGTAAGAGCCTGGATGGCAAGGATTTATTTTCTGTTTTGTTTGTTTTATTTTCATGCAACCTTTTAAAATAAAACTGGCTACAAGTCAGCTTTTAAGAAAACCTGCCGTTTGGACTGCCTTTTTTCCCAGGGAAGGTGATCCCCCTTGAGCTAACCCCCCACAATATATATATATAAAATCATAATTTGTGTGGATCCTGTCTATATTTTATGTCCTGTGGAGGCCTGTGCCTGTGTCTTATATGGTGGTGTTGTTCTCTGTGGTCGCTATCCCTTTCTTTAATTAGCTTGAGATGTATCATTTCCAGTACATTGAGAACTCTGTTATGAAATTCTACACAGCGGACAGAGAGGAAAGGGCCAACTAAGAAGTCACTGAACACATGAAGAGAGTTGATTCAGGCCAACTTTGGTTGGGGGGGGAGGAGCATAGTGAGCACAGAAGAAGATGCTAATAACACAATGATAATAACTGTGGGGAAAAGAAGCATAGTGAGCACAGAAGGAAAATAGGGTGCACAGTAGAAGAAGAAACTGATAATATTGGGAAGGAGGAGCATAGTGAGCACAGAAGAAGAAACTGATAACATTGGAGAGAAGGAGAATAGTGAGTACAGCTGAAGAAGAAACTGATAGCACTGGGGAAAAGGGGCATAGTTAGCACAGAAAAAGAAACTGATAATACCAGAGAGAAGGAGCATAGTGAGCACAGAAGAAGAAACTGATAATACCAGAGAGAAGGAGCATAGTGAGCACAGAAGAAGAAACTGATAATACCAGAGAGAAGGAGCATAGTGAGCACAGAAGAAGAAACTGATAACACCGGAGAGAAGGAGCATAGTGAGCACAGAAAAAGAAACTAATAGCACCGGGGAAAAGGGGCATAGTTAGCACAGAAAAAGAAACTGATAATACCAGAGAGAAGGAGCATAGTGAGCACAGAAGAAGAAACTGATAACACCGGAGAGAAGGAGCATAGTGAGCACAGAAGAAGAAACTGATAACACCGGAGAGAAGGAGCATAGTGAGCACAGAAAAAGAAACTGATAACACGGGAGAAAAGGAGCATAGTGAGCACAGAAGAAGAAACTGATAACACCGGAGAGAAGGAGCATAGTGAGCACAGAAAAAGAAACTGATAACACCGGAGAGAAGGAGCATAGTGAGCACAGAAAAAGAAACTGATAACACGGGAGAAAAGGAGCATAGTGAGCACAGAAGAAGAAACTGATAACACCGGAGAGAAGGAGCATAGTGAGCACAGAAAAAGAAACTGATAACACCGGAGAAAAGGAGCATAGTGAGCACAGAAGAAGAAGCTGATAACACCGGAGAGAAGGAGCATACTGAGCACAGAAGAAGAAACTGATAACACAGGAGAGAAGGAGCATAGTGAGCACAGAAGAAGAAACTGATAACACGGGAGAAAAGGAGCATAGTGAGCACAGAAGAAGAATCAGATAACACGGGAGAAAAGGAGCATAGTGAGCACAGAAGAAGAATCTGATAACACGGGAGAAAAGGAGCATAGTGAGCACAGAAGAAGAAACTGATAACACCGGAGAGAAGGAGCATAGTGAGCACAGAAGAAGAAACTGATAACACTGGAGGGAAGGAGCATAGTGAGCACAGAAGAAGAAACGGATAACACCAGAGAGAAGGAGCATTGTGAACACAGAAGAATAAACTGATTACACAGGAAAAAAGGAGCATTGTGAGAACAGAAGAAGAAACTGATAGCATGGAGAGAAGGAGTATAGTGAGCACAGAAGAAGAAACTGATAACACCGGAGGGAAGGAGCATAGTTAGCATAGAAGAAGCAGAAACCTATAATACTAGAGAAAACATGAATAGTGAGCACAGATGAAGAAGAAACCAATAACACTGGGGGAAAAGGAGCACCAAAGAAACTGATAATACTCGGGAGAAGGAGAATAGTGAGCACAGAAGAAGAAGAAAAGCGATAACACTGGAGAGAAAGAGCACAGAAGAAGAAGAAGAAAAAGATAACAATAGAGAGAAGAAGCATAGTGAGCACAAATGAAGAAGAGGCTGATAACAGAAAGAAGCAGGAGCATAATGATCACAAAAAAAGAGTCAATGACACAGGAGAAAGGGGCACAGTAAGCACGGAAGGAGACACTGATAACATTGGGGAGAAAGAGTATAGTGAGCATAGAGGAAGGCATCTAATGACAGTGGGAACAAGGAGTAAAACAGTTGGAACAGAGGAGACCAGGGAAATAAGATGGAGAGAAAAGGACCACTGAGAAACAGACTGGAGAAAAGGAACAGAGCAGGAGAGTGTGTGCACAGAAGAGAAAAATGGAGAAAAAAATCTGGGGAAGAATAGCTTGCACAGGTAACCACAATGTCTGAATAGGTAGCAGACAATCAAGAGATTTCCAGGGATAAGGTGAAGGAATTTACCACTGTAAATGAGGCCTAAGGAAAGGGAAGTAGGACATTGAGGAGGAGAACGGGACAGGAGGTGGTGCTTGTTCTTTCAGAATGTAAAGCTGCATGTGTGCAAAAATCCTTTAGTACTCTAATGGGGGATAGAAAGTGTTCTTTCTCTTAATATTATGCATTAAATATCTACTGCTACTAGATCTACTCTATAGATACACATACATATTTCATATCTGTATCATAACATGTAACATCTTGATTTTAATAAAGATCTGTCAACAAAGCGGTGAGATACAGTAGAATTTCAAATAGCATACTTTTTTTTTTAATTGAGGATTTAGAGATTTGCATGACTGAAGAATTTGCCATAGAGGTTTCTGCAGACACATTTCTCGCCAGCTGTATAATCGACCTCTTTTTCATGAGCCACGTTCTCCTGAACACTGATAATCTTCATTGATTTGTTCAAACAGGCAGATGATTTAATTTTCCATCTGTGCAATCTTGTTTGAATGCTTCATTCCAACTGTTTTTTTTAAACCTCCAAATCTACAGCTGTAACTGTTCATAAAAAAGCATATTATGACTTACCTTCTAATATGTCCGTTTATTTTTCACTTAGGATCTTAGGCCTCGGGATGAAAAAGAAAAGAAAATATTTTATCATACTATGTTTATGTAAAAAGTATAAGATAGACTGCAGGGATGTAGACTGTAAATCCTAATATAACATCTGCATTTAGATTTTATTACATAGAGTACAGTGTAAAGATATCTAAATAGATATGCATTTGGATATGAGTTTGTGGCTCAATGCTGAAAAATGTAAAACAGATGGATGTCACTGGCCTAATGATGTTCTGTGAAACAAACGGGTACCTTCTACCTTCTAACCTTTCAGCCTGTCATTAAATCTGACAATTATGCCTGTAATGCTTGTTTATCATGTACTGTCGTGTATATTTTTGGTAGCAGTAATGCTAAACCAGAAAGGAGTAGAGAGATCTTACCATATAAAATGTGCATTTCTGCAGATTTTTAAGCAGTTTGACTAAAGTTTCACTTGACCTTGATTGACCTTGATTAAAGTTGTTGATTGACCTTGAGTCAAGATAACAAGAAATGCAAGTCACCAGGTATCAATTGGCCGTGTTCCCTGTACTGAGACAGCTTATCCCTTTTCTGAAACTTTTTTAAGCAGTATTAAATCCAAAAACAAAAAAATCTTACATTGCAGTTCACCAGTTCTTAGGTGTGGCTGCATTAGGTTTCTTTCTTAGTTTTTTTTTTCTCCTGGTGATCCAACCAGTAAGAGTTCATTCACACATGCAAAAAAAAAAAACCCACTGCATTTACATGTATACAGTAGATAGTTTTGTACGCATCTATATGCAGCACTATAGTAATCAATGAGCCCATACACACAGATGCCTCTACATATGAAAATGTGTGCCGTGTTAAGCTGGCTACATAAAAGTAGGACACAGCTGCAGATTGTACACACATAGATCCACAGAGTTTATGCTCGTACACGCATAAATGTGTATAAATGTGCATAAACCCGAGTACTCTAAGCACATATTTAATGCAGGATCTTATAGCTCTGCCAGCAAGAACCTTTGTTTCATACAGAATGTGTATGACCGTGTTAATGAGCCCTAAGTCAGTTATTATTCAATTTACTTTAAAAGACCAAGCTGTCCAGAGAAAGTAGCAGTTGGAGGTTTGAGACAAATCATTTAAGACTGACAGGAGTTCTCACAATGATCAGCTTGTTTATTTAGGTAAAACCTTTATCCCAAAGAGAAAAAACAGTTTGCTGTAGCTGCTTATAAAGTATTAGCTAGAGTTCAGAGTTAATTTGGTAGTTAAGTATATCTAAATCTGCTGGTACGGCTAACACTACCCTCCCCGGGCTGACAATGCTGCTTTCCAAAGGCATCTGCTTTACTACTTCATCCAGAAGGCAGACATCCTAAGACAGGAGGTGTGTTACTGGCTGGATCACCAGGATCCTCACACCCGCTGTCACTATTTGAAATGAACGTGACTGCGCGGGGCTCCACCCACACATCCGCGTCATTCATTCACTGAGTTCTGGGAATGAATGAACTACAAGTACTGACTGCCTCTGCAGCTGACGGCTTGTAGTTCTCAATGAACTATCAGGGCACTGTTGAGCGATGTGGTAGTTAATTGATTCTTCCTGTGAGAGTGTAACTGCGTGCCCGTAAGAAGTACAAGCAGAGAGCTTACGCTGACAGCCTGAAGGAGCCCTGCATTGCACCCGCGACCTGCTGATCTTGGGTGCAATGCTTTACAGGCTCTTACAAATAAAATTGTAAATGCACATTTTTTACCTTCAAAAACTGTGCATTTCTTTCTTTTTTTTTTAAGGTGAATTTATCCTTTAATAAACTGGATGTTGCAATCAATGCACTGTCTCATAAGGAAACTAATTTTCTGCAATGCAGCATTCCTTTTTTCCAACTTTCCAACTTTATGGGCATGGAACTAAGAAAGAATGGCATTTGTTGTTTTATGTTAGCATTACTGAAAGGTTTTTGCACACATTCAACTTTACACCTTAATGACTCATGCACCACCCTCTTCCCTGATCTTATTCTGATCATCCCAGTCTTTTCCACCATGGCTGCTTCTTCCTCAGATGTCTTATCTGGGCTTTTTGCATGCTGTCATACTGGCAGTTCCTAAGGCCAGTTACCTGTATATTGTTTGTGCAGGGTTCATCTTGTGAAGTTCTGGTGCGCACTCAAGTTAAGCCTCTTTCATACGGAAGGACCAATCGGGTCCACCTGTCAGTTTTTCAGGTGGACCCTATCTGACCCTCCATTGCTCTCTATAGAGCGGCGAATGTCAACCAACATGTCTCTTTTGACACCCACTGACATCCAATCCGATCCTATTCACTAAAAACAGATGGATGGGTATCCACTCCCCATCCCTCTGATGGATTGGATGAAAGCGGACAGGCGGACAGTTTCCATCCGACCACCCATAGAGGAAAGTGGGCTTTGTCCGTGTCCACTCCACATAAGTGGAGCAGACATGGACCTTTTATTCACCTGCTCAGATGGATCCGCTGCTGGACTCCATCTGTCTGAAAGTGGCCTTACTGTTACCTATACATTTTCTTGCCCACTAAATCTCACAGCATACTCATTTGGTGTGAACAAATCAAGCAAAGATTGTTCAATGGATGTTAGCCGAACCCAGCAAGAATCATCTAAAAGAAAAGGGCATGGGTAGCAAAGCACTACCATGGGGAACGTGTACCAATGCAAACAGTAGGGGAGATTTACTAAAACTGGTGCATACAGAATATGATAGTAACCAATCAGTTTCTAGGTTTTATTGTCAAAGCTAAATTGAACAAACTGATTGGTTACTATGCACAATTGAGGCAGATTTTGTGTGCACCAGGTTTAGTAAATCTCCCATATTTTCTTATGAAAAATAGCATTCTGTGGGACAGGGTATTTTAATGTGGCTGCAAGGGGATGCTATAAATCTGCACGATCCCCACTGCTCTAAGCTAAATGCCCCATCCACTACTATTGTATCTGTCACCCCTTCTGACTCCCCAACCCCAGAATACATTCATTATAACAGTTCATCCTGTAAACAAATAGGTAATCATTTGGTAGTTTTATTTCGAAGGCAACCTGTTTATGCTTCCAGGACCATTGTTAAAAATAAAAGTAATCAGGCTTAACTTGTTAATGAAAACAATGTTAATTAAAACATTGCTGGATGATGAATAATTTATATGTCCTGTGTTTCCTTTGTAATAGAGAAGAATTCTTACAGCCTAAAGGTATCATTATTGCTTTTGTTTTTTGGAGAGCTAGATTTCTCCATTAGCAATATCTGAAATGCATCTAATATAGAAGCAAGAAGAAGAAAGAATAATGATTTTTTGAGAACATGTTGTTTTGAAACAAATTCCAGCCTAGCAGAATTTACTGTGATTTACCCATCATAAAAGTCATACAAATTGATGGGCTATGTTCACTACAATATAACGATTATTTGCCATCACAGCTGTTTTTTCACCCAATAGAAAATAACAGCATGGGTGAAAATAATGGCAAAACCACTGCTTTACAGTTTAGTAAATTAAACTTCATGACTGGACATGAAAGACCCAGCCTTTAGGTGGAAATGATTTTGTGCCTAAAAAGGCATAAATGTATTTATTTATTTCAGGTACTTATATAGTGTTGTCAATTTACACAGCACTTTACATATATATTATACAGGGTGGGCCATTTATATGGATACACCTTAATAAAATGGGAATGGTTGGTGATATTAACTTCCTGTTTGTGGCACATTAGTATATGTGAGGGGGGAAACTTTTCAAGATGGGTGGTGACCATGGCGGCCATTTTGAAGTCGGCCATTTTGAATCCAACTTTTGTTTTTTCAATAGGAAGAGGGTCATGTGACACATCAAACCTATTGGGAATTTCACAAGAAAAACAATGTTGTGCTTGGTTTTAACGTAACTTTATTCTTTCATGAGTTATTTACAAGTTTCTGACCACTTATAAAATGTGTTCAATGTGCTGCCCATTGTGTTGGATTGTCAATGCAACCCTCTTCTCCCACTCTTCACACACAGATAGCAACACCGCAGGAGAAATGCTAGCACAGGCTTCCAGTATCCGTAGTTTCAGGTGCTGCACATCTCGTATCTTCACAGCATAGACAATTGCCTTCAGATGACCCCAAAGATAAAAGTCTAAGGGGGTCAAATTTGGGAGAGCTTGGGGGCCATTCAACTGGCCCACGATGACCAATCTACTTTCCAGGAAACTGTTCATCTAGGAATGCTCGGACCTGACACCCATAATGTTTTTCCAGCAAGATGGTGCAACACCACATTATGGGTGTCAGGTCCGAGCATTCCTAGGTGAGCAGTTTCCTGGAAAGTGGATTGGTCGTCGTGGGCCAGTTGAATGGCCCCCAAGGTTTCCACGTACCAAGACAATATTGAAGTGCCCAAAGCTATATTAAAATGCACTTTAAAGTATATGTGAACTCATACCTTGTAAAACAAGCAAACCAGTTTAAAATAGAAATGAAAGGCAAAACAATTATATATATATATATATACTTTTCTTTTTCTTTTTTTAAGTGATCGTGTGACCTTTGTTCTCAGCTTGCATATGGAGCTTAGAAAGCTAGATTTGGAGAAACAGCAGCAAGCTGATCTTCCCATTCTCCCACTGATTAGCTCAACAAGGGGGCGTGTCAACACAAGTGTGACTATTGGAAGACAGACAGGCTGTGCTACCAGTACAGTCAGAGAACTGACCATACTGAGCTGGATGTGCTTCTATGCCCAGCATGGTCAGCACGACATAGGAAAGCAGAGGGACTGGCAGGAACACAAGGTATTTCCCACAAAGGAAGCAATACAAAGAGAACAGGATTTTTTAAAATACAAGTACATGGTACAGTAGACACATATCAAGTATATGAAACGTTGGGGTAACAAATTATTTAATATAGAATAGTATATAGTGTATTTATGTATAATGTTTACTGATTTAATATGTTCAGCACCAAGATTTCTATTTGTAATCGGGAAAGTATAAAAATAATGAATTTGAATATGTATACAGTATATACCACTTGTAGCCAGAAAGTGCAGAGGTGTGGTAGCGCTGGTGAGGTTCGGAGACTGTTGGAAACATTCGGAAATGCTCGGGAACTGTTTACACTTTCAGTATTTCTGAGTATTTCTGAATGCTTCCGGGCATCTCCCAGGCTTACCAGCGCCCCCGCATCTCTGGCCACATGCGGTATTGCATGCACAGAGGCTTAATTCTGTTATGCAAGACAACGCTCGCAAACTAAGCCCAAATTAAAAAAACAAAACTGCTTGTAATTGCGAAACGCTCATCAACCGCGTTATTACTTGTAATCCAAGGTTTTAATATATATATATGTGTGTTTATAAACCAGTCCAGGGATTGCTGCACTCAAAATTATTTATTCACAGATATTTACATAAAGGTAAATTTCACACCATATTTCTTCAGGATGGAACATGGAACAAAGAACAAAAAGACTTGTTTCTATATATGGCTGAGTGGGAAGGCCTAAATGCACTGGAATATTGCTGTGATGCTGTTTATCCTACCTTTGAAACAATATAAATAAATATATATATATATATATATATACAGTTGTGCTCATAAGTTTACATACCCTGGCAGAATTTCATGAATGAGAACACAAACAATTTCTTTCACTCATGGTTCGTGTTTGGCTGAAGCCATTTATTATCAACTGTGTTTACTCTTTTTAAATTATAATGACAACAGAAACTACACAAATTACCCTGATCAAAAGTTTACTTACCCTAGTTCTTAATATCGTGTATTGCCCCCTTTAACATCAATGGCAGCTTGAAGTCTTTTGTGGTATTTGTGGATGAGGCTCTTTATCTTCTCAGATGGTAAAGCTGCCCATTCCTCTTGGCAAAAAGCCTCCAGTTCCTGGAAATTCTTGGGCTGTCTTGCATGAGCCCCAGAGTGGCTCAATGATATTGAGGTCAGAAAACTGAGATGGCCACTCCAGAACCTTCACTTTATTCTGCTGTAGCCAATGGCAGGTCGATTTGGCCTTGTGCTTTGCATCATTGTCATGTTGGAATGTCCAAGTACGTCCCATGCGCAGCTTCCTGGCTGATGAATGCAAATTTTCCTCCAGTATTTTTTGATAACATATTGCATTCATCTTGCCATCAATTTTGACCAAATTCCCTGTGCCTTTGTAGCTCACACATCCCCAAAATATTAGCGATCCACCGTGTTTCATAGGCCTTGTTGACTCCTCTACAAATGTAAGGTTTATGGTTGTGGCCAAAAAGCTCAATTTTGGTCTCATCACTCCAAATGACGTTGTGCCAGAGTGCTTGAGGCTTGTCTCTGTGCTGTTAGGTGTGTTGTAAATGGGATACTTTGTGGCATTTGTGTAGTAATGGCTTTCTTCTTTCAACTTGACCATGCAGCCCATCTTTCTTCAAGTGCCTCCTTATTGTGCATCTTGAAACAGCCACACCACATATTTTCAGAGAGTCCTGAAGTTATTTGTGGGTTTTTCTTTGCATCTCAAACAATTTTCCTGGCAGCTGTGGCTGAAATTTTACTTGGTCTACCTGACCGTGGTTTGGTTTCAACAGAACCCCTCATTTTCCACTTCTTGATTAGAGTTTGAACACTGCTGATTGGCATTCTCAATTGCTTGGATATCTTTTTATATCCCTTTCAGGTTTTATACAGTTCAACTACCTTTTCCCGCAGATCCTTTGACAATTCTTTTGCTTTCCCCATGACTCAGAATTCAGAAACGTCAGTGCAGCACTGGATGAAAGATGCAAGGGTCTGTCAGGAGTCCAGAAACTCATTGACCTTTTATACACACACACTAATTACAAGCAAACAGATCACAGGTGAGGATGGTTACCTTTAATAGCCATTCAAACCCCTTTGTTTCAACTTGTGTGCACGTTATCAGGCCAAAATCACCAAAATCATGTAAACTTTTGATCAGGGTCATTTGGGTAGTTTCTGTTGTCTTTGTGATTTAAAAAGAGTAAACACAGTTGATTGATAATAAATGACTTCGGCCAAACACTAACCATGAGTGAAAGAAATGTTTTTGTATTCTCATTCATATCTGAAAAATGGCCAAGAAATCATAAATTCTGCCAGGGTATGTAAACTTATGAGTACAACTGTGTGTATATATATATATATATATATATATATATATATATATATATATATATATATATGAATTTTTTTTAACAAAATCATTATAACTTCTTTGTTGTATAACAAACACATATGGCCAAACAAGTCCTGTAATTAGTGGCCTACGATGGGCAATTTCAAGTCTTGGTCCTTTATTTGGGGTCATTTATTCTGTGATAATCCAGTTTAGTAAACATAGTGGCCCAATAAGCAGTATGTCATTATGGGTTTTGTATGGAAAACTATAAAAGAAGACTATAGAATAACAGCAGGAGATGTAGTATGTATTGTAAATATTTTGTGTAGGAAAATAGCATATTTTCTTTCTTTAGCCAGCTTGAGAACTTGAGCCACTGCCATTCTGGCCTCAGTTGACTATAGACAGTATGCAGTAAACGAGTAATTGCTCAGCAGTCCAGAAGACTAAGCCAAACAAATCTTGGAAAATGCTAAATATGCAGTGCAGACAACAAATTGCAGTTTCTTTTTGCCCAGTACATGTTTTAAAAGGTCTGTGTGTCTGCATATTAATGTTCATTTGAATATCTACAAAATGAATTTGATATATAACATGCTGACATTTAAAGGAGACAATGAACATATGCTTGTGTAGTAGGGTATTTATTAAAAAATATGTGTAAAAGATGAAGAGCTCAGCATTCTTCTGTCCATGACGTATGCAATGCCCCTGCTCTGTCCTCTACCCTTTCACATTTGCCACACTCTTATTTCTTAATGGTTACAATCTGCATAGTATAAAAATAACACAGGGAAACATCTGTGCTGCTAATTTTTCCAGACATTTAGCCAGTGGTGGGTACTGTTCACATTGCAAAAGATTTTCAAACGTTGCATCTGTTTATGTATGCAATTAGGTAATTAGGTTTTTTTCCCCCTTGCCTTCTGTTAAAGTAAAATGCCTGAAAAGAACAAAAGCCCCCGAAATTACTATTGGAAAGTAGACACCCCAAGGTGATCTCATTTTTTGCCACAATTTTTCGTAAATGAAGAAACATGCCAGTACTGAGAGGGTTAAATGCAGAGCTTGCGAATGGGGCACTACATACATTAACCACTTCAGCCCTGGAAGGTTTTACCCCCTTAATGACCAAGCCATTTTTTGCGATACAGCACTGCGTCGCTTTAACTGACAATTGCGTGGTCGTGTGACGTTGTACCCAAACTAAATTGGCGTCCTTTTTTCCCCACAAATAGAGCTTTCTTTTGGTGGTATTTGATCACCTCTGCATCACTTCTGATCACCGCTATAAACAAAAACAGATAGACAATTTTGAAAGAAATATAATATTTTTTACTTTCTGCTATAATACATATCCAAAAAAAAAAAATATATATATATATATATATATATAAACTAATTTATTCATCAGTTTAGGCCAATATATATTCTTATACATATTTTTGGTAAAAAAAAATCGCAATTAGCATATATTGATTGGTTTGCGCAAAAGTTATAGCGTATACAAAATAGGGGATAGATTTGTGAACTTTTATTTTTTTTATGTTTTTACTGGTAATGGCGGTGATCTGCGATTTTTAGTGGGACTGCGACATTGTGGTGGACAAATCTGACCCTATGTGACACTGTTTGGGGTCTAGTAACACCAATACAGTGATCAATGCTATAAAAATGCACTGATCAATGTATAAATGACACTGACAGGGAAGGGGTTAACACTAGGGGGCAATCAAGGGGTTAACTGTGTTCCCTGGGTGTGTTCTAACTGTAGGGGGGTGGGCTTCCTGGGACATCACAGAGATCGCTGTTCCCGATCATTGGGAACAGCAGATCTTTGAGATCTCCCCTGTCAGAATGGGGATCCGCCTTGTTTACATAGGCGTATCCCCGTTCTGCCTCTGTGTACCGTGATTGTGGGTCACCGGCAGACATCAAGTCTGTGGGACCCGCAGGCACACTCCCAAGGCGTGCAGCGTGTGCCCACAGTTTCACATGCATGGACTGCCATACAGGTACGGCGGTTCGCGCAGGAGAGCTGACCTGCCGCAGTATAAGTGCGGCAGCTGGTCAGCAAGTGGTTAACCACTTGACCCCCTGGGAGGTTTTACCCTCTTTATGACCAGACAATTTTTTTCTATTCAGCACTGTGCTACTATAACTGGCAATTGCTTGGTAATGCAACACTTTACCCAAATGAAATTTATATAGTTTTTTTCACACAAATAGAGCTTTCTTTTGGTGGTATTTCATCGTCATGGGGTATTTTATTTTCATTATATGAACAAAAAAGACAAAAATTTTAATAAAAAAACAATATTTTCCACTTTTTTTTTTTTAATAAAACATATCCAATAAAATCAATTTTCTTCATAGATTTAGGCCAAAATGTAATCTGCTACATGTCCTTGGTAAAAAGAAATCCCAATAAGTGTATATTAATTTGTTTGTGTGTTATAGTGTCTACAAATTATGGGATATATACTTTCTGACTGCCTCATTTCACATTTCTAGCGTGACTGTGTTAGTGTAATGGGCAGTCAGGGACTGGGGCTTACTGACACTGGCTGGGAGGGGCACTAACTGACTGACAGCATCTAACGTCACTAGTGGCACTAATACAGTGATACACTGTACACTGTCACTGTACCAATGACACTGGTTGGGTGACAAAGGTGATCAGGAGGGCAATCAAAAGGGTTAAATGTGTGCCTAACAAGTTTATGCGTTCTGAATTTACTAAAAAGGAAATAAACAAATGGCGGCACTCCACGACCAATGCTGGTTGCTGTATTTATTGTAGAAAATAGCCATACAGGGTACAGGACAATAGGGTAGACGCATTTCACTCGATTACAAGCTTATTCATTACAAAGACATTGCAAAAGTACAACATTTAAATAAGCAAAGGAAGCTCCACCCCCATTAGATGTTTAAACAATCAAAGATAATTGAGGAATTGGTTGGCTTCTGCTCAAATGAGGTACAGGTGCGACAATTGCTTGCAACATAGTTAAAATCACTAGCATATAGCACAAATAAGAGAATACACAATCATAAGAAAAATTAACAAAAAAGAGAAAAAATACAAAAAAGAAAGAAAAAGAATCCTTCATAAAAAAATATGTATATACAAATATAACAAAATTATATTGTATAACATATGCACATACTAAACATGGAACAATGAACACTAAACATATATATTGGCATGCAGGTGGGCACAGTGTATCGCTTCCATGTAATAAAGAAATTGATCGACAATAAAGGGAAATTAATAAACCATAAACCCACTGCAGGGGCGTGAACATTAGCCTACAAAGAATTAAATGTCAATATAACAGACAAAATCACAGCCCAACAAGTCCGACTTGCAGTCTAGAAGTTGTAACCAATTGAGAGTCGATGCGTGTATGTTGACAAATTGTTCATCGCAACAATGCAAGCAATGATGGCATATAAAATTACTGTTGGAGTACAGAAGGGGCAACCCACGACAGCAATCTATTCCGTAGGTGGCCCCCAGCAATGTACCCAGACAGTATACCAACCATAAACTATGCTAGTTATACAAAATACTTTATATTAGAGTGGAGATATCTATACAGGGCAATTTCACTGTCTTTAATCCTACTGCAGGATAATATCCCTATAGATTTCTACCAACAAAACATTAGCATAACCCAGATACACCAATCACCAGAATATCCTGTATAGAAATCACATATGTACATTCCCCGTGTCAAGAGTGAACATATATAATTATATATATGACCACATAAGAGAACTATGTACAATATGAAAACCAAACATAGGAGACATACACAAAAAAAGACAAAAATGCATAACGATTAGAGTTGAGCGGACACCTGGATGTTCGATTGCGGCGGGTTCGGCCGAATTTTGCTAAAAAGTTTGAGTTTGGCCCCGAATTTGACCCGAACTTGACCCCGAACCCCATTGAAGTCAAAGGTGACCCGAACTTTTGGGCACAAAAATGGCTCTAAAAAAGTCCTGGAAAGGGCTAGAGGGCTGCAAAAGGAAGCAAAATGGGGGTAAGAGTAGGACAAGTGCCCTGCAAACAAATGTGGATAGGGAAATAACTGTGGCAGTGTAGGTGGTGGAAGTGGCGGTGGAGGAGGAGGTAGCCAACACTGTTTTTTGTTTGTTTGTTTTTTTTCTAATTGAGAAATTGAGAAATAATTTTTAATATTGAGACATATTAAAAAAAAAAAAAAGAATACGTTCACTTAAGTATACCAATGGCTGTGTGAGGCCGGTATAAATGTCTATTCTGCACAAGGTACAGACAAGTCTCGTGGGATCCATGCCTGGTTCATTTTAATAAACGTTAGCTTGTCCACGTTGGCTGTGGACAGGTGGCTGCGCTTGTCTGTGATAACACCCCCTGCCGTGCTAAACACACGTTCAGACAATACACTGGCTGCAGGGCAGGCCAGCACCTCCAAGGCATAAAGGTGTCATTTGGGAATGCCCTCAGCAGCTTGTAGTCGCCCATCTTCTGATCACGCTCCAGTGAGGGAATTAAGGATGGCACGTTGTCCTTGTAACGGGGATCCAGCAGGGTAATCAGCACAAGTTAAAATGTGGGCAACTCGGCTGTCGTTGCGCAGGCACTGCAGCATGTAGTCGCTCATGTGTGCCAGGCTGTCCAGAGGCAAAGACAAGCTGTCCTCTGTGGGAGGTGTATCATCTGTGTCCTCTGTATTCCCCCAGGCACGCTCCAGTGACGCCCACGAGCTGCGTTGGGTGCCATCCTGCTGTGAACACGGTTCCTCCTCCTCATCATCCTCGTCCTCCTCATCCTCCAGAACTGTACCCTGGCTTTAAAATGTTTTTACCTGGCCTATGCTGGTGCAGGAACCCACCCTCTGAGCCACTTGTGAATGACTGACCTGATAACCATGGAAATGACCCCTCTTCCTCCTGTGCCACACCCTCTTCCATCATTGCCCGAAGTGTTTTTTCAAGGAGACATAGAAGTGGGATGGTAACGCTGAGAACAGCGTCATCGGCACTGGCCATGTTGGTGGAGTACTCGAAACACTGCAATATGGTACACAGGTCTCGCATGGAGGCCCACGCATTGGTGGGGAAGTGGTGCTGTTCCGCAGAGCGACTGACCCATGCGTGCTGCAGCTGAAACTCCACTATTGCCTGCTGCTGCTCGCACAGTCTCTCCAGCATGTGCAAGGTGGAGTTCCACCTTGTGGGCACGTCGCATAGGAGGCGGTGAGCGGGAAGGCCGAAGTTCTGCTGCAGCGCAGACAGGCGAGCAGCAGCAGGGTGAGAACGCCAAAAGCACACACAGACGGCCCGCACTTTCTGCAGCAGCTCTGACATACCCGGTAGTTTTTTAGAAATTTCTGCACCACCAAATTCAGCACATGCGCCAGGCAAGGGATGTGCATCATACCGGCTAGGTCCAGAGCTGCTATGAGATTTCGCCCATTATCGCACACCACCAGGCTGGGCTTGAGGCTCAGTGGCAACAACCACTCATCGGTTTGTTGTTCAATGCCTGTCCACAACTCCTGCGCAGTGTGGGGTTTATCCCCCAAACATATCAGTTTTAAAACAGCCTGCTGTAATTTCCCCCTGTATATGCTGAAGTTGGTGGTGAAGGTGTTACGCTGACCGGATGAGGAGGTGGTAGAGGAGGAGGAAGCGGAGTAGGAGGAGGAGGCAACTGGAGGCAAAGAGAAATGCCCTGCAATCCTCGGTGGCGGAAGGACATGCACCAAACTGCTATCCACCCCAGGCCCACCCACCACTACATTTGCCTAGTGTGCAGTAAGCGAGATATAGCGTCCCTGCCCGTGCTTACTGGTCCATGTATCAGTGTTTATGTGGACCTTGCCACAGATGGCGTTGCACAGTGCACACTTGATCTTGTCCCTGACTTGTTTGTGCAGGGAAGGGATGGCTCGCCTGGAAAAGTAGTGGCGGCTGAGAACCACGTACTGTGGGACAGCCACCGCCATCAGGTTTTTAAAACTGTCCGTGTCCACCAGACGGAATGACAGCATTTCAAAGGCCAGGAATTTTAAATGCTGGCATTCAGGGCCAGGGATCGTGAGTGGGTAGGGGGGTACTTCCTCTTTATCTCCAGTGTTTGAGAGATGGACAGCTGTAAGCTTCCATGGGACCGTGTGGAAATGCTTGGGGACAGTGGCGGACATGGTGGCGTGGCTGTCACATCGTCTGTTTGCTGGGTGGCAGGTGACACTGGCACTGTGGAGGTGGAGGAAGAGGCCGAGGCAGCAGCAGAAGAGGAAGCAGGAGGAGGCCGAGACCTTTCTTGGATTTTGAGGTGCTTATTCCACTGCAGCTCGTGCTTTGCATGTAGATGCCTGGTCATGCAGGTTGTGCTCAGGTTTAGAACATTTATGCCTCGCTTCAGGCTCTGATTGCACAGCGTGCAAACCACTCGTGTCTTGTCGTCAGCACATTGTCTGAAGAACTGCCACACCAGGGAACTCCTTTGAGCTGCCTTTGGTGTGCTAGGGCCCTGGGTGTGGTGGGTAGTAGCAGGCGTACTGTCTAGGGGACGGTTGCTCCGCTTTTGCAACCTTTTCCCTCTTTTGCTGTGCCTCTGTGCGACCACCACCTCTTCCTCCAAACTGCACACGTCACTCGCATGACCTTCATTCCATGTGGGGTCTAGGACCTCATCATCCTCCACATCATCTTCCACCCACTCTTCACCACTGCCCTCCTTGTCAGTCTGCACACTGTAGAAAGCCGCAGCAGTTGGCACCTGTGTTTCGTCATCATTAGAGACGTGCTGCGATGGTGTTTCCATGTCCTCATCCTGAAACAGAAGTGGTTGGGCATCGGTGCATTCAATGTCTTTCACTTCTGGGGCAGGGCTATGTGGATGGCCCACGGAATGCACACCAGCAGAGTCATCAAAAAGCATAAGAGACTGCTGCATGACTTGGGGCTCAGACTGCTTGGCTGATTTACAAGGGGCTGAGGTGAAAGAGAGATGTTCATGGGGTTCAGGTGCCAACTCTGAGTTTTCAGTAAGGGATCGGGTGGGAGACAATGTGAAGGAACTGGAGGCATTGTCAGCCACCAAATCTACTATCGCCTGTACTTGCTCTGGCCTCACCATTCGTTGAGCGGCATTCGGGCCTACCATATAACTTTGAAGGTTCTGTCGGCTACTCGCACCTGAGGAAGGTGTTTCACTTGTGCGTGTAGCTGGCACAGATCGACCACGTCCTCTCCTTGCAACAGGAGCTTCACCAACACCACCAACACAAGCAGCACCACGACCACGACCACGTCCCTTATTTGACGCTATCCTCATTCTGGACGCAAATGTAATATTTAGCACAAATTTATATTATTTTTTATAACGCTAATCTGTCCCTCACACCAGCAGCAGGATCCTCTCCCTACACTAGTATGAGATGATTTTATAACGCTAATCTGTCCCTCACACCAGCAGCAGGAACCTCTCCCTACACCAGTATGAGATGATTTTATAACGTTATCTGTCCCTCACACCAGCAGCAGCATCCTCTCCCTACACTAGTATGAGATGATGTGACATGCAGCACTACATGTCTCCAGCTTATATAGCGGCTGGGTCACATGATGCACTGGTCAATCACAGCCATTCCATTAGTAGGCATGGCTGTGATGGCTTCTAAGGGCAAACGAGTGAAACACTTGTTGATTGGCTGCCCTGCAGCTATTCAAAGGCGCAAAAAAATACCCGAACCCCCCGAACCCAGACTTTTTCTCAAATGTCCAGGTTCGGGCCACGGACACCCTAAAGTCCGGTATGAACCTGAACTTTCGGGTTCGCTCAACTCTAATAATGATCTAATGAGTCTCCATATATGGGCAGACACAGCATACAATGTAACATAAATCGAACCCAAAAAAACAAAAAACAAAAAAGGGGAGAAGGCAAAGCTATGAGGCAATCCGAAGTGTCTCCACATGCGGATGAGCATCACGTACGATTTTAGCCATTCTATTCAAAAAAGCTCCAAAAGAAGAGTACTGCAGAGAAAACACAAAGAAGAGACACCTAGATCAACTACCCATCCCCCTCGGTAAAAATAAAAATAAATGTAAATACAAGGGGAAAATGAAAAAAAAAGAAAGACAGAGACGTGAGTGGAAAACATATAAATAGCTACTCGTAGAAGTGGGTAAGATCCCACTTATAATTTAAACCTAAAGGCATACGCGTCCCAAAATAAAAAATCCAATAAACTTCTCTTTTACAGAGAAGTTTAAAAAAATCACCACCTCTTTTGGGCACCTTTATTTTCTCTATAATTTGCACACCCACTTCTGAGATGCTACCTCCATGAACATCTCTAAGAAATTTAAAGTCACACTTACCACCTTGGTGGAGGACGGGGTAGCCCTGGGGGTATTTGATAGAAAGATGACAGAGATGCTAGTTCCACAATACCCCACTATTGCAATTTTTCACCATCTGCCCAAGACCCATAAAGGTTTAGAACCACTTCAGGGAAGGCCCATTATAGCTGGGATTGGTTCCCTTAATGAAAAATTGGATCAATGGCTAGATGGTGTACTACAACCTCTGGTCCGTAAGCTCCCAAGTTTCCTTAAGGATACTAACCACTTATTGAATATTATGGATAAAATGAAATGGACATCAACATATACATGGCTGACGTGCAATGTTAGTAGTTTATATTTATTCCCCATGAACTAGCATTGCAGGCGGTGGATTGGTCTCCAACATCATGTGGTAGATCGGTAACTAGGTTAAAAAGTAATTCCCTTGGTTAGGGTCGATATTACCCGGAAGGGACTTCACCAAGATTTGGAAATACCCAGAACCCGTCTACCACTTTTTAACGTTATCACCCCATAACACCTTGATCGTAGAGACAGTAGAAAGATAGTTTATGGGGGTCCCGATGGGGCAGGAGGTGGTTCCACCATTCACACTGAAATTTAAAGAATC
>BLSH010152872.1:349214-368405 GCA_018402905.1 Glandirana rugosa
TCCCTATCCCCATTTATTTGTAGGGCACTTGCCCTAGTTTGAAGATGATTTTAGAACAGTTATATGGCTTCTACCGTTAATTAATACTTTTCAGACACAGTTTGAAGATGATCCACATTCACCTCCATTTTTGCTTTTTTTATGTTTTTATTTTTTTAAAAATATTTACAGTTATTTCCCTGTCCCCATTTTTTTGTAGGGCACTTGCCCTACCCTTACCCCCATTTTACTTCCTTTTGCAGCCCTCTGGGGCTTTCCAGGACTTTCCTACAGCCATTTTTGTGCCTAAAAGTTCGGGTCCCCATTGATTTCAATGGGGTTCGTTGTCCGTGCGATCGTTCGGGTTCCGTCCGGACCCGGACCCGGACTTTGTCACGAAGTTCGGACGGACCAGCAGAACCCGAACTTCCAGGTGTTCGCTCAACTCTAAACATAAATCGAACCAAAAAAAAAAGGGGAGAAGGCAAAGCTATGAGGCAATCTGAAGTGTCTCCACATGCGGATGAGCATCACATACGATTTTAGTCATTCTATTCAAAAAAGCTCCAAAGGAAGAGTACTGCAGAGAAAACAAAAAGTAGAGACACCTAGATCAACTACCCATCCCCCTCGGTAAGCATAAAAATAAATATAAATCCAAGGGGAAAATGAAAAAAAAGAAAGACAGAGACGTGAGTGGAAAACATATAAATAGCTATTCGTAGAAGTGGGTAAGATCCCACTTATAATTTAAACCTAAAGGCATACGCGTCCCAAAATTAAAAATCCAATAAACTTCTCATTTACAGAGAAGTTTAAAAAAATCACAACCTCTTTTGGGCACCTTTATTTTCTCTATAATTTGCACACCCACTTCTGAGATGCTACCTCCATGAACATCTCTAATAAATTTAAAGTCACACTTACCACCTTGGTGGAGGAAGAGGTAGCCCTGGGGGTATTTGATAGAAAGATGACAGAGATGCTAGCTCCACAATACCCCACTATCGCAATTTTTCACCATCTGCCCAAGACCCATAAAGGTTTAGAACCACTTCAGGGAAGGTCCATTATACAGTAGCTGGGATTGGTTACCTTAATGAAAAATTGGGTCAGTGGCTAGATGGTGTACTACAACCTCTGGTCCGTAAGCTCCCAAGTTTCCTTAAGGATACTAACCACTTATTGAATATTATGGATAAAATGAAATGGACATCAACATATACATGGCTGACGTGCAATGTTAGTAGTTTATATTTATTCCCCATGAACTAGCATTGCAGGCGGTGGATTTATATCTACAGAGGTTTTCTGGCTTTAGTCCAGAGGTCCGTACATTCATCCTGAGTACTTTGCAGTACCTTCTCACCCACAGTTACTTTATGTTTAATGATGATTTTTTTTACAGAGGTGTGGGGCAGCGATGGGTGCTAAGTTTTCCCCATCACTGGCCAACTTATTCATGGGATGGTGTTAAAGTACTGCAATATACAATCCAGCTAATCCATTTAGGAATCACATACATTTATTTTTTCGCTACATAGACGACTTGATCTTTATAGTGGATGATCAAATCGGACCTTTAGAGTCTTTTTTACAATACTTGAATAATAACGATATGAATCTGCGGTTCACTGGGCAGATAAATAAAAATGAGATGAATTTTCTTGATGTCCATTTAAGAGCCACAGGGTCTATTGTCACTACAGATCTGTATAGGAAGCCACTGTCTGGCAATACCCTTTTGATGGTGGGGTCGGGACATCCCCGACATACCATCAGGGGAATCCCGGTCGGACAATTTCTAAAGTTACGTCGTATTTGTAGCACTGATGAGGCTTTTGACACTCAAACAAAAGCTCTATATGAATGGTTTCTTAGAAGGGGCTATCCTAGATGGATGCTTGATAGAGCGGTATTGATTGCTAGATCTAAGGACAGTTCTGCTGAGGCATAGAGAGACTAAAACCAGGGATAGAAACTTCTTCCATGGAAATAGACTTACATTGAGTACTTCTTATAGCTTGGAGTTCGAGGATATCAGAAAAATTGTGTTGAAGTATTTGCCCATCCTTTTTGGAGATGAGACTTGTGCTAGTCTCCTCAAGGATGGGATAAACATAGTGTCGAGATAGGCACCATACTTGGGTGGCTATTTATCGCCCAGCCTGTTCCAACAAACAAAAATAAAACAGTCGCCCACTTGGCTGCATTTCAGGGGCAACTATCTCTGTGGAGCAACTGACTGCCCTTGTTGCAGTCATATTATTGGAGGAGATGTAGTACGATCCCACCCAGTTAATAAAGAACATAAGATCCAGTCTTTATATAAATGTTGTCTATATTATTACTTGTAAAGCCTGCCATATACAATACATTGGCCGTACCACTAGAAGATTACGGGACAGGTTTTACGAGCATCTTTATAACATTGAAAAGGAGAAGCACAGGATCACCAATATAGGACAACACTTTAGAAATGTTCATGGATGCAGCATCTCAGAAGTGGGTGTGCAAATTATAGAGAAAATAAAGGTGCCCAAAAGAGGTGGTGATTTTTTTAAACTTCTCTGTAAACGAGAAGTTTATTGGATTTTTTATTTTGGACCGCGTATGCCTTTAGGTTTAAATTATGCGTGGGAACTTACACACTTCTACGAGTAGCTATGTACATGTTTTCCACTCACGTCTCTGTCTTTCTTCTTTTTAATTTTCCCTTGGACTTATATTTATTTTTATGTTTACCGAGGGGGATGGGTAGTTGATCTAGGTGTCTCTTCTTTGTGTTTTCTCTGCAGTACTCTTCCTTTGGAGCTTTTTTGAATAGGACGCTCACCCGCATGTGGAGACATTTCAGATTGCCTCATAGCTTTGCCTTCTCCCCTTTTTTGTTTTTTGCTTTTTTGGGTTCGATTTATGTTACATTGTATGCTGTGTCTGTCCATATATGGAGACTCATTAGATCGTTATGCATTTTTGTCTTTTTTTGTGTATGTCTCCTATGTTTGGTTTTCATATTGTACATAGTTCTCTTATGTGGTCATATATATAATTATATATGTTCACTCTTGACGCGGGGAATGTACATATGTGATTTCTATACAGGATATTCTGGTGATTGGTGTATCTGGGTTATGCTAATATTTTGTTGGTAGAAATCTATAGGGATATGATCCTGCAGTGGGATTAAAGACACTACACCCAGCCAGTGAAATTGTCCTGTATAGATATCTCCACTCTAATATAAAATAATTTTGTATACCTAGCATAGTTTATGGTCGGTAAACTGTCTGGGTACATTGCTGGGGGCCACCTATGGAGTAGATTGCTGTCGTGGGTTGCCCCTTCTGTACTCCAACAGTAATTTTATATGCCATCATTGCTTGCATTGTTGCCATGAACAGTTTGTCAACATACACTCATCGACTCTCGCTTGGTTACAACTTCTAGACTGCAAGTCGGACGTGTTGGGCTGTGATTTTGTCTGTTATATTGACATTTAATTTTTTGTAGGCTAATTTTCACGCCCCTGCAGTGGGTTTATGGTTTATTCGTTTCCCTTTATTGTCGATCAATTTCTTTATACATGGAAGCGATACACTGTGCCCACCTGGATTTCCGGAGAGCAATCTGAGCGGTGAGATACACTTGTTTCCTCTCTCAGTGCTGATTTTACTTACAGACTGGCTGGCATTTCTTCCTGATCTCAGCTCGGAATAGTAAGTGAGATCAGGGAGAAAAAAACAGCCAGCTCTGTAAACACAGTGATCTCTGTGCTGTGGTTGAAAACAGCCATCAGCAGGTTCACAGCCAAAATCATTTGCTGTGAGCCTGCTGAAAAACTCATGCTGCATCCAAACACAGCACAAGCAGCAGGCGTAACGTGCGTGCGCACCTGTAAACCCAGAAGTTCTACCTCGACATACAGGTATGTCGAGGGGGAACAACTAAGCTACCAGCCAGCAGTATTTGTTAAACTGCTGGTCGATGAGTGGTTAATATACATGTCATACACAGAGGAAGGAGGACGTGAAGGGGTTAATGTACTGGTCACATACAGTGGTAGGATTGGGATGAAGGGGTAATCGTTCAGATGTGCAGAATAAGGAATGTGTGGGGTTAATATACAGGTCACATGGAAACAGCATGGAGATAGTATATGTAGGAGAGAAGGGGAGCATGAAAGGATTAAAAAGATCCCTGTGTCACTGAAATAAATGAATGAATATGCAGATGCTGATCCATTCATTCTTTTCTCATTCACAAGTGCAAAGGGGATGGATCAACACTGTAAACAGTACCATATGATTGCTGTGATGACCAATCACAGCGATCACATGGTACCCATAACTTTGGATCAGCTTGGTACAGTGTCTCTGTGTGCTGAGCTGTCTTAAGACCCAGCAATTACTGGAGGATTGGCCACCTGACAGCTCTTTTCCACTGTTGTTTATGAAGAGCACCAGGTAAATAAAGGGCTACCAATCTGCAGTTTAAAGGCATAGTAGAAGAATGGTTAAGTCCTTCAGTGCATATTTATGAAAGCAGTAAAGTACTAAAATGCATATAATAGGTTTGTCTCCTTCTTGAGTATGCACTACAGCTCAGGTTTATAAATGAAAAAGTTACTGAACAGAATTACTAATCGTTTGTCAGGTAAAACAGTGTTTCAACTGCCTTTTTAATTTCAAGTGTACCCAGAATTGTCCATACTGCTCCCTGTGAGCTCTGACATTAAGTATTGGTGGTAACAACAGAGGATGGAGTTGCTGGAGAGGTAAGTATAAAGTGATTGGGGGTGTACACATTTTTTAAATATAAGTACTGTTGTTTAATAAAATAAAACCTTTTTGTGTCTGTACAAATAGAGGTACGGAGATTTAATAGATGTTGAAACATGATATATGCATTTGCTATTCATGATCCAAAGCTTCATTCAATATAAATATATTGGATTTCCTTGGCTGTGGCCTAATTTGATCAGAAACAAGTCATGACTGCACAATGATCTATGGCTAAAAGTAGCCATTTTGTTTATTGTTATTTTTGGTTGCATGGTTTGTCTATAACATAGAAGGAAGGAAGGTGACGGTCATTGTTAAGGTCAAATCACTGCAATTAATCTTAAAGATTAGAAAAAACTCTATCAACCTAAGGGGATTAAGGCTGATTTAATAGCTAATGATTGTTTTTAATAGCCAGCTTTCAATGATAAGTAATTTGCATTTGTCCAAGACCAGTATAGTGTGTAGAAGGAAAAGATATTTTAGATGAATGAGATGGATTTACCATCACAACAAAGCTGAACACAAGGGACAGGGTAAGGCAAACTAAGCAGGACTCATAGGTAGGACTGCGCAGATATTGACTCTCTTCTGCAAAACAAAGGTAACTGGAAGATAGCTATTTCAGTAACATTATTGATCTAGAAATTCCTCTCTGACATTTATAGTTGCTTGGCTTGCTGTATGGTTATTGTGGTATTTATATATCTTTCAGCAGGGAGAAACTGGCAATTGTAAGTTATAACAGGAAAACAGTCAATACCTACTAGTATTTCATTTTTATAGAAATGTCCATGTAATTTCTTATAGACAAATGAACAATGGAAAATGAGCTATTTAAATGGTTTTAAATAGTTGTAGGAACAAGAGTTTGTTTTAAAACCTAAGTTTAGGGAAAAAAACAGCACAAGGGACATGAGCTACTATTAACATGATCTTCCCTTTGTGATGCTAGCTTCCTTATTCCTTGAAACCTTCATCCTTCAACAACGCCCCCCCCCCCCCACACCGTAATATTTTGGTGTGATGGGGGTCAATAAAGCTGAGGGGGCTGTGACAGGAACTCATCAAGAGTGCCTGACTAAGCTCTATATAGGATTGGTTCTGCATAATGAACCTAGTTTAGCAGGTAAATCCTGCTCTTGCTTACTTTTAGGCCCTGAGGGTAGAGGTCCATTGAATTCTGAGAGTTCAGTTTTTCTTTTCTTTACTTATATGCTATATTATGTTACTATGCACAGGTTGGTATTTTTTCTGACCTGATATACTTAATTGGTCTGTGTCATGAAACCACAGTAAACTTTCTGTCATGAAACCACAGCCCAAATATTCATGTCTTATCTGTTGCCTACCTGACTGCATGTGTCCAGTTAAAGGCCGGGCCTCCCTCATCTGTGTGCTTTAGTAGGCCCTCCTCGGCTGGTCTCCACCCCAGTTCCTAATTGGGAACGAGGATATAACACCTGGCAGTGCAAGCCTGCATTGCAGATCAACATTTGTCTGTGTTTGGCTTTGTGTGTGGTTGTTCCTATCTTTTGCTCTGAGTCTCTGTGTACCGATCTTTGGCTTGTCTGACTATCCCTGTCTGCCTGATACCCAGATCTTCGGCTCAATCTCTGTTTATCCCTGCCTGCCTGACACCCCGATCTTCGGCTTGTTCTCTGTTCTCCTGTCTGCTTGTGGCCCTGACCCTTTGCTAATACCTCTGACTACTCTTGCGGTTCCTGCACTGGCTCTTAGATTCTGTGCCCTGGGGAAACCGATGTGCTAGCACTGTTTCAGTGTCTGTGCTCTTCCCGTATCAGCCGGAATTCATTAGCAGCAGTCAGCCATAGGTCCACAACCTTAGTGGTGTGCTTCGCAACCCTCGGTGCGATTCGCACTTCAGCGGTGCTCATCTGTCATCTGACCCCAGGTGTCGTGACAGTCTGGTACCAAGCAAACTGACAGAAATTAATTTCTTGTATCACCGGATATTTTTTGACTTGTACCATTATACTCTGCTTTGCTTAATGTTGTATATCTGGAGAAAGGTATATCTCCTTTTTTTCTTTGTACTGTTCTGTGCAATAAACATAATTCTTTTTGATCAAAAAAAAAAAAAAAAGAGAGAGCCTGAATATGCTCTGCCATTTATATAACCCAAAATACAGTTTCTATATATAACACAATCAATGAATAGAGAAGACAGACCTTTCAATAATCTGCCTGTCCTCTATTCATAGACCATGTTTCATTCATAGAACCTCAGGCTGAAAGGGTGGGCATAGTTGGGCTCTTTTGATGAGTGCCTGTTAGAGCACCCTCATCTCCGGTGCACCAGAAGATTGCAGTAGCAGGGGTACCGGGGCTTGGAGGATGAATTTCAGCCCCAGCACTGTAAATAGGCGGCGGCTACTTTTGAGTGTCTGTACCAGGATATAGCCTGCAGCTGCAGGCTATATCCCGGTACCATTTTTTAGAGCAGACGGCCGGCTATCCGGGGATAATGACCGACCTGGCTCGGGAACCACTCAATCGTTATCCCAGGGGGCGGGAGGGGACATCCCCCCCTCCCGCCGCCTTCCGCTGCTCTTCTCTGGCCTCCCGTCCCACCGGGAGACCGGAGCTACGATCCAGCATGTCCGCTGGCTCAGAGGAGACCTGATAGAAGCTGGAATCAGCTCCGATCGGGTCTCCTACAAATTCAGGAAAGCAACGTCATAACGTCACTTCCGGTTTACTCAGCGGCTAACGGCTACAGTTTAAAAAAAAAAAAACAGTATTCAGAATTGCCGTTTTTGGCGATCTGAATACTGTGAAGTGTAAAGGAGGGATGGGGGGACTTTTAGATCCCCCCCAACCCTCCATAAAGAGTACCTGTCACCATATATTACTATCACAAGGGATGTTTACATTCCTTGTGATAGCAATAAAAGTGATCAGAATTTTTTTTTTAAAAGGAACAGTGTTAAAAATAAAAAATAAATAAAATTTAAAAAAAAATGTAATGCGCCACGTCCCCGCGAGCTCGCGTAGCAAAGAAAACGCATACGTAAGTCGCGCCCGCACGTGAAACCGGTGTTCAAACCATACATGTGAGGTATCGCCACGATCGACAGAGTGTGAGCAATTATTCTAGCAAAAGACCTCCTCTGCACCTCTAACCTGGTATACAAAAAAAGAGGAAGGAGAAAAGCTGGGACTTTTAAGGTTGTCACCATAGTCTCCCAAGTAGAAACGTAAGACAGTGAAGTATACTAAATATCAATGTTTATTACATAGTATAAAAATGTGATACACCACATATTGAGTTAAAAATATATATACATAGCAGTCGATACAGATGGCACTCTAAACGTAGCTGTATGAGATCAGTCCATTAGCTGGTTGTACCCATAATGGCAACCAATTTGAATGGGGGCTCCAACGTAGAGTAGAGCCTCCATTCCCATACAGTGGGGTTACAACGCGTTTCGCTGATTGCTTCTTCAGGTGATCCTTTATTATAATGGATGTGTCCCATACAAATTGGGGGAGGAGGAAAGACAGGATATATTTTTACTTCCAATATATCCCCCATTTAAATGCTTAAACCATGGTGCATCTAATCCCACAGCTACTGGCTGGACAGAAGATGGTGATACAAAAGAGGTGAAAGTGGCCCCCTTATCACCAATGGAAGGGGAGCCAGATCACAGCCCCATATGCATCCTAGATGTTAATGGCTCACTCATGTATCCAGCTTTGGGGAGGTCCTCCTCTCTGTGGCTCATGTCCAGGGCGTCTAGCTACTTTCACCTATTTTGTATCACCATCTTCTCTCCAGGCAGTAGCTGTGGGATTAGATGCACCATGGTTTAAGCATTTAAACAGGGGATATATTGGAGGTAAAAACATATCCTGTCTTTCCTCCTCCCCCACTTTGTATGGGACGCATCCATTATTGAAAAGGATCACCTGAAGAAGCAATCAGCGAAACGCGTTGTAATCCCACTGTATGTGAATGGAGGCTCTACTCTACGTTGGAGCCCCCATTCAAATTGGTTGCCATTATGGGTACAACCAGCTAATGGACTGATCTCATACAGCTATGTTTAGAGTGCCATCTGTATTGACTGCTACATATTTATTTTTTACTCAATATGTGGTGTATCACATTTTTATACTATGTAATAAACATTGCTTTTTAGTATACTTCACTGTCTTACGTTTCTGCTTGGGAGACTATAGTGACAACCTTAAAAGTCCCAGATTTTCTCCTTCCTCTTTTTTTGTATACAATTTATAGGGATGTGGTGTCACAACTAGCAATACTCACCTCCAATATATTTTTCACCTCTAACCTGGTTACCGTTAAAATTTTTTAAATCTATGGAGATTTTTAAGTACCGGACTTTGTCGCCATTTCGCGAGTGTGCGCAATTTTCAACCATAACGTGTATGGTATCTATTTACTCGGCGTAACATCATCTTTCACAATATACAAAAAAAATTGGGCTAACTTTACTGTCTTATTTTTTAACTCAAAAAAGTGAAATGTTTCCAAAAAATCGCGCTTGAAAGGCCGCTGCGCAAATACCGTGTGATAAAAAGTATTGTAACGATCGCCATTTTATTCTCTAGGGTGTTTGAAAAAATATATATATAATGATTGGGGGTTCTAAGTAATTTTCTAGCAAAAACACAGTTTTTAACATGTAACCAACAAATGTAAAAAAGGGCCCGGGTTGGTAAGTGGTTAATATTAAGTAATGCCCCTTGTGCTGATATTATTATTATTTATTTTTTTTCATTTTGTCTAAACTTTAATGTTTTACTACCTTATGGAATTGGTACATGTAAAAGCGTATATAAAGCCAGAACCTATAATTTAATATATTAATTCTCATCATCCGTAAACGCGGCCACTTTTGCGCAAACCAATCAATAAACGCCGATTGTGATTTTTTTTTTATCACAAATATGAGGAAGAATATAAATCGGCCAAAACTGATGAAAAAAAATGTTTTTTTTATATTTTTTTTTTGGATTTGTATTTTAGCAAAAAGTAAGAAATTTGGGTTTTTTTGCAAAATTGTCGCTCTTCTTTTGTTTATAGCGACGATCAGAAATGATGCAGAGGTGATCAAATACCACCAAATGAAAGCTCTATTTGTGGGAATAAAAGGACGCAAATTTTGTTTGGGTACAACGTCGCACGACCGCGCAATTGTCAGTTAAAGCGATGCAGCGCTGAATCGCAAAAAGGGCTCCGGTCCTAAAGCTGGAAATCCTTCCGGGGCTGAAGTGGTTAAAGCTTTCCTGGGAGAGAACCATGACGCATTCCATAGATGCAGTGGAGAAGTGAGCATAGCCATGAAGAGACAGAATGTGTGTTATTCAAATGGTTACCAGGTTAAAATAAAGACGAGAAAGCCAGAAAAAGACTGGTAGGCTGCGATATATTATTTTGGGGGAATTTACGACACTAAGGATGTGTTATCATTGAGCTTTATTTGCTGCATGATAAAGTGTTCTCAAGTGACATGTGTTGGGATGTAGTGAAAAAAAAACGGAATCATAACAGTTTTGTATGCTAACATCAGAATTCATAAATGTTCCATAATTGCCTGCTGGGTCATTAGCTCTCTACTTTCTTAAGCGACTCTGTCACTTGGTTAAAGGGGTGTAAGAAAGCGGGACCTCCAAAAAGAGGTTTTATACACTCACCTTTACCATTCTCTGTTCCTCTTTGCTCTGTTCAAGAGCTTTGACCACCTGTAGAACAGTCGATGCTTTACCAGAAGTTTAAGATGCCTTGGTCCACCTCCACTTTCTTTAACTGGCTCCCTAAGCCATTGCAGGACACAGTAGTGATGTATGGACTAAGGGGAGGAAACTATGGGGGAGAGATGGAAGATCGGAGGAATATGTAAGGGGGGGGGGCAGGTGAATATAAAGCCTCTTTTGCTGCAGTTGTTGTTTTGTCACGTTTTTTTAACCAAGTAACAGAGTCAGGTAGTCAGTGTGATGAAATTTCTACTAACTTCCTGTTCTTTTTCCAGAACAGGAAGTAACTGGAAATCACCCCAACTTAACACAGCAATGCAATAGTGCTTGGTAAATTACATGGATAAGACAAGTGCTCATGCAATAAAAGCTGAATATGTGTACATACAATATGCCAGATGTAAGACAAATCTTTTACTTCAGCATTGCAATTACAGTGTGAAAGATGCATTTGAATCTCTGAAATCTTATCAGAAATATTTTGTTAGACCAATGCACTATTTTTCTGTATCAATAATCAAATATAGGCAGACTTGAAACAAATTGTTACTACTTTGGGAGTATTTGACTCCCCAAATACTCTTTTGTAGGTTGCATAATTACTTTAAAGCGGAACTTCATCCAAAAGGGGTTGTTCCACTCTTCTGCGTCCTCCACTCTCCCACAACCCTTGGACAGTGTTTGTTTTGGGGGGAACCTGGTTTTGAGAGGTATCCACTCCCATCCCCGGTCGGATTGCAGAGTCAGATCCATGGGAGGCCCCTCAGCCTGCAGCCTCCTGTTACATGGCACAGATCCCAGAAGGCTACGGGACCATTCTCAAAGCACAACTTGTGCATGCAGTGGGCAGCCAGCTGTGAAGCCACTGAGAGTCACAGCTGACTGCCTATAGTTATCATGCCAGCACCAGGGACCAAAGACTAGTGAAGAACTGGCCCGGGTGAGGACGGCGCTGGATCCTTGGACAGGTAAGTGTCCTTTATTTTTATTTTTTTAAGTCAGCAGTTACAGTATTTGTAGCTGCTGACTATTATTTTTTTTTTTCGTTTCTAGGGTGAAGAACTGCTGTAAAGTGATCTTTTTCACCGTTTTAATACAGAGGAATATAATTTCAGGTCTCATGGAATCCCTGCTAAAATGTATATTTATAGGTCATAGTTCATTGGCAGGATCAGCAATTTGTAGCTATAAAGTAATAACAATTAAGCATTTAACATATCTGATGTATTTGAAACTGAAAGCTGATAATTGTCCAACATCTCTCTGCTCTATACAGAAATATTATTTTCAGTAATAATTATGAAAGGAAATTAATTGTAGGAACTCAGACCTTATGTGGATGATCATTGTAGTGCCCTTTTACATTGTTGTTTAATGGAGAAACATCCCTTTATATTTATGGCTATGAAAAGTGCCCCTTTCCGATTGCTGGCCAGCCAAAAAAAGGGTCTACCTACATTAGCTACCAGTCAGAGTGTTTCTTACATTGGTGGTCAATGTAGTGCCCCCTTACATTGATGGTATATGGGAAAAATGCACACACCTGACAGACAGCTAAAAAGATTACTAGTTTAGTTCATTGGGGAGGCTCCACTATTCCCACACCTTTGGCTTTGGTGAATAATGATGCAGGAAATTACACAGGAACCATCAAGCCATCCTAGCAGCATCTGAAAGACACCTAGTGTATCTAGGAGCCCTGGCTTATAAAAACTGATTTAAATTGTGTGTATGTATGTGATCACTGTATTGATATATGCACATCCATGCACAAGTGGAACATGTAAAGGATAGTCATGAAAAAATAATAAAACTAGCACAACATCCATAATATCTTGCATTTGCATCTAGTAAATATTCATGAAATTCAGCAAAACATTTCAGCAGATTAATTAACTTTGTATAATTAGTATTCCTACTTATCTATAGTATTTTAATTTATTTGTAATTAAATAACTCCCATATGATTGAATGGATTAACTGAAAGCAAATTAAAGTTCAATCCCTTATATATAATCTAATAATCTTACATCCTATGTTACACACTGTAGGTTAAAAGATCAGTTCTACAATGACAGTACCAATGTATTGGTGAGCATATACATTCAATCATAGATCATTTGTATTATTAGAATTATTGTTTTTGCTTTATAAACATCTTACTAAGACCTCTTTCACACTGAGCTAAAAATAGTGCCTGTAAAGTGCATCTAAACTGCCTCCTAATGCTTTCATACTGGGGCAGTGCGCTTGCAGGATATGATAAAAAGGTCTGCAAGCAGCATTTTTGGGGCGGTGTGGGAGAGGTGTATATACCATTCCCACACCGCCCCTGCCATTGAAATGAATGGCCAGAGCCTGCACACCGCTTCAGAAGCTGCGCTTTTAACCCCTTTTTAACCCCTTCTTAGAGGTTAACAGTGCCCCGCTGCCGCCCGAATAGTGGTGCCAAAGCGCCGCTATAACAGCGGTAAACTAAACTAGAGGTGCTTTACCGCTACCGCCCCCACTAACCCTGAGAAAAACTGAAACACCTACATTTTGTTAAAAAACACAAATGTTTTTAAAATATATTCTAAAATATTTAGTTGCCATTTAATCTGTTGGTGCCAACTGCATGCAAATATGCGGTCTCCTGGCAGGTGGGCCTTGGCACAGAGTGGCCACAAATTTGCATGCAATATTGCAAAACAAACTGTGCCTAGAGGGCACATCCTGTGCGCTCCTGGCACATTTACCGGCATCTAAAGGAACGCTCCTGATTGCGGCTTGCAATTGGGAGCTTTCTGATCATGCGACCATTGTGACAGACAATCACGGTGGTCACATGATCATGAACACGGTCCTACCCTGCCTCCCAGCATCTAAAGCCCCTTAAAGGATGAGGAGGCACCGGCGCCAAGGGGTTAATTTATATATTTAGTTATTTAAATCTGAATTAAAACTTTCTTTTCACTAGAACTGAATGGAATGATCAGTCTCAGCATAGATCACACCTCTGTACCATGTTGCTCTGTTGTCTGCAGATCCCCAATATTCTGGGTTTAGTTGTGGCTTTGTATCATGTGACACTCTGTTTATCTTGCTGATAGACTCTGTCCCTTCCACAGCCACTTCCTTTAGCAGCTAGAGTCTATAACACTCCCCTTTGTAGTCTTCCAGACTCTGTAAATTATGTAACTTCTTTCACAGCTCTTATGGTGGGTGGGATTGAATACATACAGCATTATTCATTTAAGAAACACCTTCATAATAAACTCCCATTACCCTTCCTATGTAGTCTTGCAGTAAACCATTATTCTTTGGCATGCTGTAAGACAGGAATGGCTCAGGAGGAGGTATGATACATTTACACCTTTCACCACCCACACGAAGGCCCAGAAACACTCACAATAAACCTAGGACCCACCACATCAACTCCCAGAACTGCTACAAGTGACTCCCATAGCCCACCCTGAAGCTACAGAGACTCAAAGGATGATGGGAGATGTAGTATCAGGACTGGAAAAGGAAGGAAACAGGAAGTCAGAGAACTTTGAAATTCTTCCAGGAGATGGAGTGACATCATAGACACAGAAACCTGCTGTATACAGCTACTGGAGTAAATTTACACACAAACTGACAGTGGTGTTGTGATTCAGTTACATGCACAATGAATCTGTTGTTTTGGGGAGGAAAAGCTGGAGTTCTTCTTTAAATTATACCTAAAACCAAAACATCCTGTTGCATTTAGGGTAGTGTAGGGTAGGTTAAAACCCCTTTCAAGTTTTTTACTCCATGTTTGTCCTGCTGGGGAGATTTCCTTTCACTTCCCGTCCTGTAGAATTGAGAGGAAAACTCTTCAAATGTAAGGGATATTCTCTTTTTTCAGTTTCTGTAGCAATGATCCCCTGGACAGAGGACTAGAGAGTAAATCTTGTTGGGGTCACAAACAACAAAATGGAGGATGGGGTTCATATAAATGTGGGCTTACACATATTGATAACAATATTAATAGAAAGCTGAACTCGTTTACAAGTTTACTTAGAATCTCCTTTAAACATGTACATGGAGAAGAGAGTTATTTGGAAAGCATACCATTTGGTTATGCTTCTTAGATCAATTTCTAATGCGTTTAAATAAAAAAAGGGCAGGAAGTTTGTGTGATTAAGGGATTACAGATATTGATTATAATATTAATAAATGCTGATCTCATTTACATGTTTATCTAGAATCTCCTTTAAGACAGATCGCTTTGTGATTGGCAGCAAAAATCAGTAAATCCCTAACTGGTTCAGAGTGCCAACCTTCCCTCTTTAATATCCAGTACTACTGTACATGGAATTACAGAAGGTTGTATGATTTTTTTTTTAATGAATACATAACTGGATTACATGTTTTTTTATCTGCCCTGAGTTCAGTTATCTGCATGGAGAATGCTAGTGTATTTGTAGGCCATTTTGGAAATACAAGCTTTCCAAGATATTTTTGATCTGGCATGGAGCTTTCCATTGGGTATATACGGTGAAGTTTCAGCTGCCAGAGGGCACCTGTGTACAAGATGTCTATATCATTTCAACTGTCCACATTTAATACAATGTGCTACAATCTACAAGCTGCCGCTGTAAGACAATATTTGTAATTGGACCTATCATCATGTATTACAAGTAGGCCTGTAAATTATGACCTTTTTGGTTCTGCTTGTATTGTTAACGTTGAACATTACATTGATGATCTTACTTAAAGTTCATTGGCTTTTTTTTACAATGATAGAAGCCCTTTAGGGAAATTATAACATGCTGTTATATTTTTTCTTTACTTCTCTATTATATTCAGGACAATAAAAAAAACTTTTACAGGTAAACATAAATTATTGCAAACAAATATTCCATATTTCCTCCTATCAGCTAGCAGGTTACATGCAGACATCTGGTACCACCAAGTTTCAGACAGCTGGTTTATAGCTGTGCTGTGGATACAGACTTGCTTAGCAGGATCTCAGATTACATACACAGCTTAGGCTTGGTTCACACTGCTGCGACTTGGGATTCAACTTGTGAGACCCCAAGGCGTTAGACATGTGAAATCTAATTTTAGTCAATAAGAGCTGTATTAATTAGCACTACTGAAGTCGCTCTGATTTTAGAAAAGGTTCCTATACTACTTCAAGGCGACTTCTATCCGACCTGTGCACATAGACTTTAATGGAAGTTGCCTCCAAGTCGGATCCTCATCTTAATTGATGTGATTTGGCTTCAACATTACAGTAAGATTACCCAGGCATTCCCTGAAGTTGCTTCAAAGTTGCTTCAAGTCACACTCAAATCTCACCAAAGTCGCCTGGCAAAGTCGCACTGTAAGTCAGGTAAGTCTTTCAGGCAGTGTGAACCAAGCCTAAATGAGTCAAGAAAAGGATGGTCCTTCTTTTGTTTTCTCCTAGGCCTGGATCTTCAAGCTTTAGTAGCACTAATCAGGCATAGACTTTTTGCTGGGCTTGCTTGTCAGGTTAAATGCAGGCCACTTCTGACTATGCTGTTATGTACAGTCAGTTGTGCACAAAGGGGCGTCCCTATATACATATATTCATTGTTGAATATGCCACACTGATTTTTCATTATATGACTTTTCTATCAGGTATATTCTAATGTCTGCTAAAAAGGGAGAAAGGCTGTTGCCATGGAAGTCAGCTAGAACATTGTTTTATTATTGCAAGTGAACAACCAATGCGTTTCTGCCATGAGCCATGATTAAGGTCTGATGGCCGAAACTTGTTGGCTTTTTTGGCCATTGTTCACCTGCAATAATAAAATGCTGTTTTAGCCGACTTCCATGGCACCAGCCTTTTTGCGTGGATTACATGGAGGTTTGCAGAGACTTCCCAGGCTGAGTGCTGAGTATTTGATGCTCACCAAGCATTACATAGAAGGTAGTAGCTCGGACGCACTTGTTCATATTCTAATGTCTACTGCTTTTTATATACTGTATATATCTTAAAGCCCTTTAGAAAAAGAAAATCTTACCTTTTATGATTTAAACTAAATAATCTCTGGCTCTACAGGGGTTTGCATGCTTTCCATGGACAGTCCAATTTTTCTCTGTGGAAATATTTAACTCAGAGTGTTTATTTACCTGGGAGGCATAATTGTGGGACTTTTTGATTTACAGAGACATCAGTAGGAAGCTTTAATTATATCACTGCATATGAAAACCTAAGGAAGTATGGGAAAGAGCGTTACAGATGAGGTTCATAATAGCGTATATGCATTCAGATTAATATAAATGGAAACTTCTGCTTAAAAAAGGCTTTTAGTGGCATAATAACATGACTAGTGATTGAGAAATGAAGAGCATAGTAGATGATACACCACAAGTCTACAGTATGCCTTGTACATGCTTCATAAATGCGAGCATTGTGTACAGAAGACAAGAATCTGAATTTTATGTACAGAGTAGTGTCCATAATTAAATATTTGGTTTAAAAGGCATGTCTACGTAAAGAACAGTGATCACTGGAATCTCAGTAACTTATTGGAAAAATAGTAGAAGAACAGTGCTAAGTGTATAATATTGTTTCATGTGAATATGACCTGTCAGGCAGAATACAAGACTGCTTAGACATAGTCATTGAAGCAGATTTATGTAAAATACCAAAATAGCTATGAGGAAGGTCCTAGTATGTACAACAAAAGTGCAACCTTTTATTGACAGCTTTGAATAAAGAAGAACTCAATTAGGCCATATTTACATAAACAGGGCATATATACACAGTAAAATGTCAGAAAATGTGGAAATGTTCCACTTCAGGAAATTGCAGAAATTAGAGAATGTTTTCATGGTTGAACCATTTCTTGATCAGCCAGGGAATGTTGTTATGACTATAGGTCTTTCCCCCACACATTTGCTGAGTTTTTCATTGTTAAAATGTTGATTGGCCATGATGGATTTCATCAATTGATTGTTGTTGTTGTCAACAGAATGCTTTTCCTCTCTTCTCCATAGGAATATGTGTATAGGTTCAACACCTGATGTATACACATGTCTGTACAGCAAAATTAATTTTCTGATATTTGTATCACACATTATACATTTTTTTAAATATCTCTGAACACCTTCATGTGCTCCTTATAGGCACACAGTGTAAAAACATCTAAAAAAAATAATAGGAAGACCACACCATCTTCTCAGCATGGCATTGCTGAAGAAAGTCTAAAGTAGGAAATGAAAGCTCAGCTATTGTGATGCAATACTGATTCCCATATTCTGCTTATGCAAGCACTGCTGTCAGACAGCATGATTTATTGGAGGTAATGGGGATAGACAAACATGTTTTCAGGTTGTCACATACAGGTGTATGTATTAAGTGCGCTCTCATTGCAAGGAGTAGAGATAAGAGTATCATTGGCGAGTAGTTTTGGATGTTATGAACTCCTTATTTAAGGATAATATTGTTCATTTTCAAAGTTCTTCATTAAAATAAATGATTAAAGGCTAACTGTTGATGTTGCTTTTTAAAGCGTTACTTACAAATGCTGTTGCAGCATATGAGGGGAGTAACAACCAATTAAATGTCAGTTTTCAGTGGTTTAGGGCAACCAGAACAATAAAAGAACAATAAAAGATCACTGCTAATTGGTTTCTATCAGTTGCTGTACTTTAAAAACTGCTCTTTGCCTAAATAAGCCTGATTGTGTTTAAATTTTTCATTACTAGCATTAACTTCTAAGGAACCAATACACTGGGGCTGGTTTACTAAAACAGTAGAGAATATTCGCATTGGAGAGAGAATGTGCAAAAAAAAAAAACAATTTTCATAACTGAGCAAAGTATTTCAAGTGAGCATTGCTTATTTACTAAGCCAAATGAGCATTGATATTTCTGAATTAACGTTCTCTATTCTACTTAAAGTCATCTCCATTTACCTTAGAAAATGTCACATTTATTTTTTTACATCAATACCGAGAAAAGGAGTAGAAAGCTGTTTTGACGTAAAAAGCAAATTTTTGTATGTGACTATAATTTCCTACACATTTGCTAACAATAGTTATTTGGCAACGGTGTACAGCACAGACTTGGTAAAGTATTCAAGATCCAATACCTATCCCAAGGCTGCAGTGAACAATATTGTACAACTAAAATCCTGCTGAGCCAATCACAAAAGCTTAGATACATTTTCTATCCTATCAGATTTTCTGGAAATGGCAGAGTTACCAGTTTGGGCCTGGTCTTTATTTTCATGCTGACACTAAACATGTGATTATGCGGGGGCGTGTCCAAGATGGCGACCTGAGCGGCCGCGTTTGTCAGAGCTCCGCCGGGTGCCCAGTTATTTATCCGGTTCCAGCGGGCCCTTCTCTTACATCCTGAGACACACCCGGGCGACCTTGGCCTATTTATTGACCCGTGGGCCGCCTCGAGACTGTTTGCGCCGGCGAGTCCAGCGGTAGAACCTGTGCGGGGGCGTATTAGTGTACAAATCACAGTCGTACTTTTATTTCTGGTCCGGGTTTGACCATTGAGACGGTAAAGGTCTTTTAGACTATCCTATCTTTTACATAGATTCGAAAACACTAACCGAGTCGTCCTAAAATCAACATGTTATAACAAGTGACGTCGGAACCCTATCCATAACCTAGAACTTATGAAATGGTTCAGACACGACATGTGGCAACGGTTTATTGATAACAATCGTTTACACATC
>BLSH010152872.1:370977-424009 GCA_018402905.1 Glandirana rugosa
TCTAAAAATATCATAACCCGTTTCGACAGTGATTAAAGAAGGCCACATGTGGCGTAGGATGGCAGTAGGGGGAATTAGACCCGCTATGGGTGAGGCGGACAGACGAGAGATCTCTCGGTCCGGTCCTCAGACGGTAGTGACAGCTTTGCCCAATACTATAAAAATCTGTACACTTCACGGGTAGCGTATGGGGAGGCCGACCTGTCAGATTATCTACGGGACATAGACATTCCGGAACTAACCCCAACTTACAGGGACAGACTGGACAAACCCATTACACCAGAAGAAATACTGGGGGCGCTCAAAACTTTGCAGGCGGGTAAGACTCCCGGGCCTGATGGCATACCGGTAGAATTCTACAAACAGTACGCCGGGGATATGGCCGGTAGGTTGCGGGAGGTCTTCCGCGGGGCGTTGGATGCGGGGACCCTTCCTCCTTCAATGGGGGAAGCTGTCATTGTAGTGATTCTGAAACCAGGGAAGGACCCGTCTCTGTGTTCATCCTACAGACCTATCTCCCTTCTTAACGTGGACGCCAAGGTCCTGGCAAAGGTCCTTGCAACCAGACTAAACACGGTGATCACAGAGTTGATACACCCAGACCAGGAGGGGTTCATGCCGGGGAGAGGCACGGATATTAATATTAGAAGGCTCTTCACACACATTGACAGGGCGGACGAGGGCAGCCCGGGATTGGTGGCCTCTTTGGATGCAGAGAAGGCCTTTGATTCCGTGGAGTGGGGATATCTGTGGTCGGTTCTGCATAGATTTGGATTTGGGCCTAATTTTCGGGCATGGATACAGCTGTTATACAAACAGCCGCAGGCTAGAGTTCGTACTAACGGGACTCTTTCCGAGGCCTTTCCCCTCCAGCGGGGTACGAGGCAGGGCTGCCCCTTGTCTCCCGGGCTGTTTGCGCTGGCCCTGGAACCTCTGGCAATCCGACTCAGGGCGAATAATGAGGTGAAGGGACTGAGGGTGCCCCCGCTGGAGGAGAAGCTGTCTCTATATGCGGATGACGCTCTCCTGTACTTGGCGGATGCGGAGGGATCTCTTAAAACGGCATTGGCCCTATTTAAACAGTTTGGCATCTACTCTGGGGTCCGGATTAACTGGGACAAGTCGGTCCTGTTCCCCCTCCACTCTACCAATCCCAAATTAGACACGGGTACCCCCCTTAAGTGGGTTTCTGAGTTTACATACTTGGGAGTCAGAGTCACGCCCAACACAACAGCCTACTTGGAGAAGAACGTATACCCTCTTTTGTCTCAGCTAAGTGGGAAATGTGCATCGTGGCGCTCACTCCCACTGTCTCCGGTGGGGAGGGTGAGCTTGATCAAAATGGTATATTTGCCCAAATTTCTGTATTTCTTCCGCAACACCCCGACCCCAATCCCGAAGGTCTTTTTTCAGAAACTGGAGAGCGTCGTGATTTCCTTCGTGTGGGCGGGGGGGCCCCCTAGGGTTGCGAGGCGGGTTCTATATCTCCCTCTCTCGGGTGGTGGACTGGCGCTGCCAAACTTTCAAATTTATTACTGGGCGGCGGTCCTAGTGACGGTACGCTGGTGGTTTTCTCAGGCCCCCAAAAATGTGGCAGTAACGTTGGAAGCGGCTGTTGTGGGGTCGTATGCTGCCCTGAGCAACCTGGTCTTTAGGGGTCTGCGGGCTCATTATCCCCTGACCAACTTAATGAGGACCACAGTGAAGGTGTGGAGGGAGGCTAGGGCCATTTACCGAAATCCCAGTAAAATATCACCACACGTGCCGTTGTGGGGTAACCCCGCACTGCCTCATCTGCAGACGATTCCAGACCCCTCGATGTGGGCATCCAAGGGAATAGTGACGCTTAGGCAGGTTATGACAGATGGGAAGATTATTCCGTTCAAGGACCTCAGAATTAAGTTCGCTCTCCCTAACTTTTTTATTTTCCGATACTGGCAATTGCGACACGCCCTGGGGGCTCAATTCCCGCGGGGGGTGACGTTAGAGTCCGACCCAATTGAGCGCCTCCTTATTTCGGAAATGATGGGCAAACCCCTCTCTACCCTTTATTTGTACCTCTCCGTGGCGTATGATACCAAGACAGCGGATTCACTGGCTAGGTGGAGGGCAGATATACCGGGACTGGGGGAGGAGGAATGGTCAGACTGTGTAGCGACGTACATTCCCACTATGATAGCAGCTAAAGACCGCTTCATACAATTAAAATTTCTTCACAGAGCATATTATACCCCCCAGAGACTCTCCCGCATCTACCCAGACAGAGAGAGCGCTTGCCCTAGATGTAGATCCGACCAGGGCTCATTCTGGCATATGGTTTGGGCTTGCCCCAAATTGAATTCGTTCTGGGAAGGGGTGGCGAGGGAGTTGGGAGAGATTTGCGACACACAGATACCGGTGGATCCCATGGTTCTACTACTCAGCTATTTGGAGGAGGTGGAGGGGGACAGATACTCTAAGTTGTGTATCACTTTTTCCCTCTTTTATGCCAGAAGAGAGATACTATTGAAATGGAAGTCGGAGCAGGCCCCCACCTGCGAGGCTTGGAGGAGGTCGGTTGTGTCGGTTCTGCCATTATATAAACTCACATACGAAAGCAGGCAGTGCCCCAAAAAGTATGAAAAAATTTGGGCTAGATGGACTAGTACTTGAAGCACAGATGTTAGTAGGCTAAGTAGGAGTGGTATGATCAGGCGATGTACCCTGGGCCCTTCCTGCTTACGTTCGGGCTCCCCTCCTCATCCATTCACTCTCCCTTCCAGGGGCCTCGTCCCATAGACTGGTAATGGTGGGAGGAGGGAGGGATGGGGAAAATATCTCACACTTTTAGTAGATGGATTATGGTACTCTGACATCTCATGCAAAAATGTGTTATAAAGAGAGAGCATGTTACCCTGAAATGTACCATCTGTTTACTTGGCATGTGATACTTTGTAATGCTGATTTGTTAATAAACTCTTCTGTTAAAAAAAAAAAAAAACATGTGATTATGCAAAATCATCACAATGTTATGATAGTATCTTGTTTTCTTAGGGCAGGTTAACACCACAGCACAAGCATTAAAGTGATTGTAAGGCCTAAACATTTTGTACATTAATGCATTCCTTGTATTTAGGTAAAAAATGTTTAGGTGTCAGCATTGCCCCCTCAGCACCCTTTATTCAACTGAGCCCTCATTCAGTCCAGCACTGTGCACGCCTGCAGGTCTTCTCTCCCCTCATTTCCGGGTCTCACTGGCTTTGCTGGGGCACCAAGAGCCATTGATTCTCAGTGCTGTAAATCAATGCCAGTGAGGAGGGAGCGGGGCCGAGTTCCTCTGTCTGTGTCAATGGACGCAGCAGCGGAGCACGAGTGCCCCCATGGGAAGTGGCTTCCATTGGGGGCACTGGTCAGAGGGGAGGGGCCAGGAGCTCCAGCGGTATGACTGGAATAGAGGAGGTTTGCGGCCACTCTGTGCAATTCCATTGCACAGAGCAGGTAAGTATAGACATGTTTGTAATTTGTTTTTTTTTTTTACCTTTACAATCCCTTTAAGGCGTCTGTGCTGCAATGTGTTAAACTGCTTGATGTAACTTTTCGATGCATGCTTCCAATGCTTTTGCAATCGTTCACTTGTGGTTTGAGTGTGTTTTTGTTGTGCTGCATTGAGCTGCATTATCTTATGATGTGTTATTTCCTGTGACATCACTTTCTTCTTTCTGGTTGCTAATTGAGTGTAGTGTACAAAAATAAGATGGCGACAGGAAGGAAAAGTATAACTAAAGGCAAAAGTTTTTTTTTAGTTTTGGATAGAGTAAAGAGGGATTAGAACACTTGTCAGGTTTTTATTGCTGTCTGTGCCCCCGTTAGGGAGATTCATCCTCTCTATTTGTCCTGTCCTGTTTACCATTATCATTGAATGTGAAAGTAAAAGAAAATCCCAAATTTGGGTCCCCAGAAAAGTAATAGAGGTAAAATCTTCCAATGGGCATATTAGTTCTGGTTTGGCTGTCCCCAAAGATTTCCCTTCATTTGCAGGGACTTCCTTTCACTTCCTGTTTGGCTGTGGGACAGGAAGCAAAGGGAAATGGGACAAAGATGGTGAAAAAAAAAATCTTGCGGGGGTTAAAACCCTCCTTTGCTCTATCCAAAAAAAAAAGTTTTGCCTATAGTTTTACTTAACTACTTTAGCCCCGGAAGGATTTCCCACTTTAGGACCAGAGCACTTTTTGCGATTCGCTTTAACTGACAATTGCGTGGTCGTGCGACGTTGTAACCGAACAAAATTTGCGTCCTTTTTTTCCCGCAAATAGAGCTTTATTTTGGTGGTATTTGATCCCCTCTGCGTGATTTCTGATAACCACTATAAACAAAAGAAGAGCGACAATTTTGCAAAAAAAAAACAATATTTCTTACTTTTTGCTAAAATACAAATCCAAAAAAAAAATATTAAAAAAACAGTATTTTCATCGGTTTTGGCCGATTTATATTCTTCCTCATATTATTGGTTTGCGCAAAAGTTGACGCGTTTATGAATGATGAGAATTAATTTATGGGGTTTTTATTTTTTTTTATGTTTTACTAGTAATGGCGGCGATCTGCAATTTTTAGCGGTACTGCGATATTGCAGCGGACATAACGGACCATTTTGACACTTTTTTGGCATTTATACAGCGATCAGTGCTATAAAAATGCATTGATTACTGTGTAAATGCCATTGGCATTGAAGGGGTTAACCTGGAGGGGGCGCTCTAAGGGTTAACTGTGTTCCCTCAGTGTGTTCTAACTGTATGGGGGCTGGGCTGGCAGGGGGAGGGGAGTGATCACGGCTCCCATATACAGGGAGCCTGTGATCACATCCCTTCCCCCTCTGTCAGAACGGAGATCCGTGTTTACATACACAGACCTCCGTTCTCTCACTTTGGGGGAGCCATCGTGGGTAGCCGGCAGAGATCGAGTCTGCCCTATCTGGCTCCCTGGCTCCCCTCGAACACAGTGAGCATGAGAGTGCAACTCCGGCGGCGCACACGCGCTCACAGTGCGCAATCTCGCAGCCGCCGTCAGCTGATGGCGGTTTGCGATAACGAACCAAGTTGCCGCCGGTCAAGCCGCGGCGGGCGGTCGGCAACTGGTTAAATTGTATTGTTGTGGGATGCACTGAATAATATTGCTACACTGATGTGTAAAATGACGCAGTCTTCGTTTTAGCGCAGTGCAGTGCATGGGTGTGTACAACACCAATTGCCACCAATGTTATTTTCCTTACAATGCCACCAACACACCACAACGACAATTAAGTGCTGCTCTACATGTTAACACATTCTGAAATAGATCACATGTTCTCTACAACATTCCTAAATAAACTGAATTATGCATTTGATAGAATTTTGGACTAAAATGCAGAAAGATAATTAAGTATCTAGATGAAGCAGTAAGACAAATTACTCTTTCAGAATGTGTTTCAAGGGAACCATAAAATAATCATTTTACACATTTTTCTTGTATGTAAAAACTATGTCACAAATGATTTCTCCTGCAATTAAATATGCTAAGTTAAAATCAATGTTTTGTTGCTTTGCTTTACAGGAATAATTCATCAAATGAAAGGAGACTTTGATACTGCACTAAAATTACACAAGGCTCACCTTTCGATTGCCCAGGAATTAAATGATTATGCAGCTCAAGGCAGGGCTTATGGTAACATGGGGAATGCCTATAATGCACTTGGGATGTATGACCAGGCTGTTAAGTATCATCGGCAAGAACTTCAGATATCGATGGAGGTCAATGACAGAGCTTCTCAAGCCTCTACACATGGGAATTTAGCTGTTGCATATCAGGCTTTAGGTGCTCATGATAGAGCTTTACAACACTACCAAAACCATCTGAACATTGCTCGGGAACTACGGGATATTCAGAGTGAAGCTCGAGCTCTAAGTAATCTTGGAAATTTCCACTGCTCTCGAGGTGAATACATGCAAGCAGTACCTTTTTATGAACAGTACTTGAGAATATCACCTGAACTGCAAGACATGGAAGGAGAGGGTAAAGTGTGTCACAATCTTGGCTATGCTTATTATTGCCTAGGAAATTACCAGGATGCTGTAAAATACTATGAACAGGATTTGGCATTAGCAAAGGATCTTCATGACAAACTAAGCCAAGCTAAGGCATACTGTAACTTGGGCCTGGCATTTAAGGCACTAATGAACTATAATAAAGCTGAAGAATGCCAGAAATACCTTTTGTCATTGGCACAGTCTTTGAATAATTCTCAAGCAAAGTTCCGCGCTCTTGGGAACCTTGGCGATATTTTTGTTGCTAAGAAAGATGTAAATGGTGCAATAAAATTTTACGAACAGCAACTAGGTTTGGCTCATCAAGTCAAGGACAGGCGGCTAGAGGCTAGTGCTTATGCTGCTTTAGGTAGTGCTTACAGAATGATACAAAAATATGACAAAGCATTGGGATATCATACACAGGAACTTGAGGTCTTCCAAGAATTAAATGAATTGCCAGGAGAATGCAGAGCTCATGGTCACCTTGCTGCTGTATATATGTCTCTTGAGAAGTACACTATGGCCTTCAAATGCTATGAGGAACAGCTTGAGCTGGGGCAAAAGCTTAAAGACCCTGCAATAGAAGCTCAGGTGTATGGGAATATGGGCATCACTAAAATGAACATGAATGTCATGGAGGAGGCTATTGGTTATTTTGAACAGCAGTTAGCCATGCTACAGCAGTTGAGTGGAAACGACTCTATCCTTGACAGAGGTCGTGCATATGGAAACTTGGGAGATTGTTATGATGCCCTTGGAGACTATGAAGAAGCAATAAAATATTATGAGCAGTATTTATCTGTGGCTCAGAGCTTGAATCGCCTTCAAGATCAATCCAAAGCATACAGGGGACTTGGAAATGGACACAGGTATGGAAATGAATATTTGGAAATTATTGATATGCTTTCTGCATTTTAGATCTTCCTAACAGCAATACACAATGTTTGTTGAACACTTTTTCATTGCAAATCTTTTGTAGCGTTTCCAAAAGCATGGGGCTGTAATCACTATTGGCGATACATATACTCGTTGTGGGTAGTTCATGGTGGGGTTTAGTAGCTTTCATAAACCCGTAAAGAGAATAGGGTGAATAAACCTCACAGCAGATGTGTCTGCTACTGTAAGCTTTAGGGGTGGAAAGAGCAGATTTTGGATTGGATGCTGGTTCAGTGATCAGCAGTGTAATAAGAATCTGTATCAGAATCCCAGGAATATATGGAGGAGAGAATATGCAGAGATTACAAAGTTGAGCTCCACAACTGTAAATCCTTCATGGATCTTGTAAATTTTTACATTTTAGAGGCCTGTTGGTTCAGCATTAACTTAATTGTTACTTAACCACTTCAGCCCCGGAAGGATTTACCCCCTTCCTGACCAGAGCACTTTTTGTGATTCGGCACTGCGTCGCTTTAACTGACAATTGCGTCATTATTATTATTATTATTATTATACAGGATTTATATAGCGCTGACAGTTTGCGCAGCGCTTTACAATATTAGGGCAGACAGTACAATTACAATACAATTCAATACAGGAGGAATCAGAGGGCCCTGCTCGTTAGAGCTTACAATCTAGGAGCGTCATGTGACGTTGTACCCAAACAAAATTAATGTCCTTTTTTTCCCCACAAATAGAGCTTTCTTTTGGTGGTATTTGATCACATTCTCGTTGTGGGTAGTTCATGGTGGGGTTTAGTAGCTTTCATAAACCTGTAAAGAGAATAGGGTGAATAAACCTCACAGCAGATGTGTCTGCTACTGTAAGCTTTAGAGGTGGAAAGAGCATGACCTCTGCGGTTTTTATTTTTTGAGCTATAAACAAAAAAGAGGATCAATTTTGAAAAAAAACAATATTTTTTACTTTTTTGCTATAATACATATCCAAAAAAAATATATAAAAAAACAAACGTATTCATCATTTTTGGCCGATATATATTTTTCTACATATTTTTGATAACTAAAATCACAAAAAGCATTTATTGATTGGTTTGTGCTGTGTTTACAAACCATGAGAATTAATTTATGGCATTTTTATAATTTTTTTTTTTTTTTTTACTGGTAATGGCTGCGATTGGGACTGTATATTGCGTCAGTCAGACATTTTTGACACTTTTTTGGGACCATTGACATGTATACAGTGATCAGATCTAAATATAGCCACTGATTACTGTATAAATGTCACTGGCAGACAATGGGTTAACCTGCAGGGAGCAATCAAGGGGGTTAACTGTGTTCCCTAGGCATGTTCTAACTGTACGGGGGCTGGGCTGGCAGGGGCATGACAGATCTTACTGATCCCAATGACAGAGATCAGTAGATCACTGTCATGCCCACTGACAGAACAGGGAACTGCTGTGCTTACATTGGCAGTTCCCCGTTCTTCCTCTCTATTAGGCGATCTCAGGTCACCGCCTGACCTGCGGCCACACTTAGGCAGAGTGCGGCGGGCACAATAGCGCACCCGTCTGAAACTGCAGCTGCGTGGATCGCCCTTTATAGACGGCGATCTGCGTAGCGGAGCCAACTTGCCGCAGTAAATGTATGTGAGGGGTTAACATAAAAGGACATAAAAGTTAAAATATTATTTGGAAACAAATTTGATGCCAAGGTGATAAAGATAGGAAGAAGTTAAAGTGTTACTAAACCCACAACAGTAAAATCAATCTGTATATGCAGTAAAGCATGCTTGCTATACTCACTGTGGAACCTAAGTGGTTAATCTGATGCCTTGTTTAAAAAAGCTGATCCTGTCTTCTCTGTTCCTCCCCTTCTTTCACAGTCCTCAATCTGTCTCCTGAAAAGACAGATGCTTGGGGACAAGTTGCACATGCTCACTTTGGTGTGTATTGCTAGAGAGGTTTTTTTGTTAGGAGAGTGCATGTGATCAGCATAGGGCCAAACAGCACTGTCCAGAAAGGGGGTCAGGGGTCCTGCAGCCTTATAAGGCAGTCAGTGCAGAATGAAAACTCCTCTAACAAGCTTTAATCCAGCCACTGATAGAAGTCACAACTTCTATCAGATCTAGCTGATGATGTCAAAAGGGATTCAGCAGTTTATATTTACTAAAACTATTGCATTTCTATCTTCTGTGTACGGTGGGAGACCAGATATAGTGAATCCAGGGTCCTGGGTTTAGTAACACTTTAATTAGGGCTGATAAGGGTTACTTGTAATTTGAAAGGTTGGTTTTACTGTTATCATAGCCAGATCAAGTGTCATCCCCTTGATTTGCTATGAATGAAGCACAGAAATTACAATAAAGCAATAATGTAATTCCTACATAATAACTCTCAGCTTTTGAAAATATCATCAAATTAAAAGTGTTATTTTTTCCATGTATTGCTATGGTTTGTCTATGCTCCAACTTTGGAATATTAAGATATGCACCACTTAATGCTATATTGTAAATAGTATGCAAATGCAAATGTTTTCTTAAACAGTACACGCCACATTCTAGTTTATCAATTTAGCACTTTAGTACTTTATAAGCCAGAACTCTTTAGTTCAGTAACTCAAAAATTATAGTTTACTCTGTGGCTCATATGTTGACACATTTGCTTTTTAAACACCCTTTTTTCTAAATTTCTGTAGGTCCATGGGAAATTTACAACAGTCTCTTGTATGCTTTGAAAAAAGACTTGTGGTTGCTCATGAACTTGGAGAGACATCAAACAAAGCCCAGGCGTATGGAGAACTTGGAAATTTGCATAGTCAGCTAGGAAACTATGAGCAGGCTATATCCTGCCTAGAACGTCAACTAAACATTGCCAGAGAAATGAAAGACCAGATACTGGAAAGTGATGCAGCCTGTGGTCTGGGTGGAGTCTATCAACAAATGGGAGAGTTTGATACTGCATTACAGTACCATCAACTGGACTTACAGATAGCTGAAGAAACCAACAATCCATCTTGCCAAGCTCGAGCCTATGGAAATCTGGGACTAACTTATGAATCTCTGGGGAACTTTGAAAGAGCCGTAGTTTATCAGGAACAGCACCTTAGCATTGCAGCAGAAATGAATGACCTGGTAGCAAAAACAGTGGCCTATAGTAGCTTAGGAAGAACTCATCATGCTTTACAGAATTATTCCCAAGCAGTAATGTACTTACAAGAAGGTAAGTTATTGGCAGGTACAGATTGCCTACATTGAAGGAAAGCTCCATTATATATACATTATATATAATCTTCTTCCATTGCCCCTTGGCCTAGTTTTGATGCTCATGTGCTCATTGTAGGCTCCTTTGGCTGTGGACATGGGTCAGCATGTAATAATTTACATTATAAGTAACATCCTAAGATCGGCTTTTAGGAAAGCATGGTTATACAAATGCTGCCTGGCCTGCTATTTAACTTAACCAACATGCTTTCTAAAGTTACAGAAAATATCATGTTTGTCAGGATTCACAGTTTTTTTGCACTTATTGAAAAGATTAAAAAACACTTTCACTGGTATATTTAACAGACTAAAGTGGAGCAAATAATAGAAATTGGTGGTTAGGGTTCAGATACACCTTAAACATCTCAAAGGAACAGGAGATGTACCTGTAATTTTCTGTTACTGTTCATTAATCTGACATTAATGGCAGGAAGATAAAATTGCAGGTACATCTCCTGGCTCTTTGAGATGTTTAAAGTGTATCTGAACCCTAACCACCAATTTTGCTTGTTTGCTCCAGTTTGGTCTGTTATATACCAGTGAAAGTTTTTTTTTTTAATCTGTTCAATAAGTGCAAAAAAACTGTGGATCCTGACAGAAATCTAGTGAGCTTATAATTTCCTCATTACTTTGTCTGCTCTGCACTCGTATTAGTTATTATTGTTCCAAGTTCTGTCTGTGAACTTTCCCCACTCTACTAGAAAATGTGGTTTTATTGCTGTTTGACTCCCCCTGGTTTTCTGTTCTGTCGGAGAAATAGACAGGTGGTGCAGAGAGGTCTCCCAAATGGGAACACAGCAATATCATTTTGACAGAAGTTCTAACACTTTCCTCTCTATTAAAAAAGTCACAGTTTGGACTGCAGTTGGGCTTTAATTGCTTTTTGTGTCTCTGTTGGGCAGAATTTTCCTCACTTACCAGTGACACATAGATAACAGTTAAAATTTGATAGAGCTTTCCTATTCTTTTTACCAAAAAAAAAAAGAAAAAGAAAAAACATTGATTTGCTGATGTATGTGTCCCCATTGGCTTTCTTCTAACCTTATGTCCCATAGACATGTTAGGCAGTGAGGGGAAAACTCTTCAAGAAGTAATTAGTGTCCAATGCTCTTGATTTAATTTTCTGTTATAGAAAATAGCCCCACTGCTGCTACTACTAATATATTTTATACTATGGTATATAGTTACATACTTATTAATACTAAAATAAGACTCATGCCTATCACATTTAACCTCTCAAAAATTCCAAAGGCAGACAAAATTACATTGTCAATTGAAAAGATAAATCAATTTACAACTACCTTTGTAGAAACAACTGTATGTGCCTCTCTTAGCCAATAAAAATGGCAAATTTCTGTGCATGGTGCTTTCTTCCCTTTCAGAAATGGAGCTGGGAATTGGGCCAGGCAATTGGGCCAGGCATTGCTTTCAGCTGATAGACAAGCTACTCATGTTCCCCCACTAACTTCGACACCAACAAAATCCAACTATTATTTATACATAATAGAAACATTCCAACTTTTTATGGGCCATCCAGAAATGTATTTGAGACAAGTGAATTCTAAAGCAATGCACCATCAGTACTGAGATTGTTGCACAAACTGGAGCACTGTTCAGAATAAGGTTTCATGTACACTGAGTGTTTGCTCAGCTCCTCTGAACGCCTTTTCTTCTGGCAGGAGAAAAACTGCTTAAAAAATGGAAATCTAGGATGGAAAAAGACCTAGGGGTCCTAGTAGAGAACAGGCTCAGCAGTGGCATGCAATGCCAAGCTGCTGCAAGCAAAGCTAACAAGGTGTTGGCGTGGATCAAGAAAGGGATCAACTCCAGGGGCAAATCAATAATTCTCCCACTATACAAGTCTCTGGTGAGGCCGCACCTAGAGTATGCCATCCAGTTCTGGGCACCAGTCCTCAGGAAGGATGCCCTGGTACTGGTAAGGGTTCAGAGAAGGGCAACAAAGCTAATTAAGGGATTGGAGGGCATTAGTTATGAGGAAAGATTACAAACACTGAACGTATTCTCTCTGGAGAAGAGACACTTGAGAGGGGATATGATTTTAATATACAAATACTGTACTGGTGACACCACAATAGGGACAAAACTATTCAGTGCAAGGGAGTACACAAAGACACGCAATCATTTACTAAAAATAGAAGAAAGGCAGTTTAACCTTATACTGCGTAGAGGGTTCTTTACCGTAAGAACAGTGAGGATGCGGAATTCTCTTCCACAAGCAGTAGTTTCTGCTGGGAGTATAGATAATTTCAAAAAACAATAAGATGCGCACCTAAGAGACCACAACATTGAGGGATATACAATGTAATACTGACATAAAAACACTCACATAGGTTGGACTTGATGGACTTGTGTCTTTTTCCAACCTCGCTGACTATGTAACTATATAATGTGCTAAAAGCCTCATAGTGCACACACATATATGCGTGTTTGTGCGTATGTTCATTAACACATTCTGTTGGCCAGAATATTAAACATCCCCCAAGTAAGGTGGATGCAGGAATACTGCCAATCCCACCTGGACATTGTATTCTCGCAGTGGGGACCCCCTGCTGTCAGAATACACTGATTAGTTGACTGGCTGCAAGCCGCTGGTCAAATTTTCCAATGGGTCAGTTCAACAGAAGCCGATCTTTTAATTGGCTTTTCTCGAACAGGAAGGGTTGCACACAGATCAAATTTCAGAGGATCCCTTCTGAACCGGCTATATTTTGATCCTTGCATACCCTGCTTTAATGTACTCTTTATGGAAACAATGTAAAGTCAGTGGGTGTTGAAAGTGATAAATGGTCTATCGCCATCTGCAGTATGTCATTATGGGAAATATATATAATGATATATTAATATTGCTTTGTGCAGAAAATCAGACAATTCCCCCATCCACACTAAAAGCGTTAATAGAGGAATGTTCACTGCCTGCTGCTGTATTCAGGCAGCCAGAGCACACACAGCTGCCTGAATACAATGGTGTTTCTGAACAGCGACAGTACCAGATGGTTTCCCATCCAGCTGTGTCCCTTTGGTGGTTGTTTCAGGTCCACCATGGCTCAAACTGTGGTCAGTTCAGCAGGAACCACCCAAAATTGGAGGTGTCTATGGTCAGCCTTAGCATTATCTTACATTAACTCTGTTTTTATCTTATACAAAGGTTTGAGGTTAGCAGAACAGCTGTCCCGTAGAGAGGATGAAGCCAAAATTAGACACCGCCTTGGACTCTCTCTTTGGGCTAGTGGAAATTTGGAAGAAGCTCAGCACCAGGTTAGTGCCCAAATCATTCAATAAACAGTAGATATGCATGAGAGAAATATTAAATTATGTTTTACACTGCATAATATAATGTAGGTACATAAACCTGACTAGAAAATCAAAATATAGTCAAATGTGGTCAAAATACATATAGGCTCATTTTGAAGCATATTTTGAAGAGAAGTGATATTGTTTGAATGTCAGTAGTCCATAACAACCAATTTTAAGTAATTTTTTACACATCTAATTACAGAAAAACTAAAACGTTATTGGCTGCCATGGGTTTACCAAGTAAAATAGCAACCAGTCAGAAATTAGTTTTAAAGCTGAACTCCAGGCAGCTATAAAACACACATGTCTATGCAGTCCTACATATATTGATACATCAATATATTTTTTAATATTGATTGTGTAGGTTCATGCATTTGACTTAATATCAGCCCTTTGAAATCTTCTGTACAGCACAACTGTACACCTGGTCAGAAGCCAACCAGGTGTCCTGCAAGCATTTGACAAGGAGCATGCTCAAGGTGAGAGAGATCAGAGTAAGCAGATGGATGACCTCAGCTGTGTGCTTCTATTCTTTCATTGTCCAGTCAGGAGGCAGGGGGTGGACATTGGGACATCACTGTATACTTTAACTGCAAGTGGTGTCATGCATCTGTGTGAATGGGCTTTGTAATGCTCAGAACGTGATAGACACAAGCACAAATCCTGTGCAGGTAAATCAACTCTCATATATGTATTCACCTGTGTACTTAGCTGTTAGCCTGGAATTCAGCTTTAAACACTCTAGTGTTGTCAGAATCTTGTGCACCAAGTTCTAAGATGTCAAAATAACTGCATTTTTGTATCTGAGCATGTACTATACATTTTTTCTATAAACAATTATTATTAACAATAAATTTTAATGTAAATGTTTCAAAGTAAGCATTAGAATAAGGTCCAGTTCATGTGCGTGGTGCATTTTTTGGCGCTTCACATTTTATGTGTGTTTTACACAACATTTTAGGCATTGCCATTGCACTCTATTACTTACATGCTTTTGTTAGCATGGATTTCCTTAAAGGATAACTTCACTTTTAATATAGTTTTAATGTATCTCCTCTGCCTCTTGAATGATGCCCAAATAATAAAACACTTCCCTTCATTCTCGGTGCCACACAACATTTGTAGCTAAAGCTAAAGTCAAATTCAGTTCCAACTGTGCATGCACACCACTTGCCCACTTCTCTCAAGTGGTATGCTAGCACTTTAGAAGCTGGTGAAGAACTCAGGAGAGTGGACAAGGGTAAGTAGTTACTACCTGAGAGGGGTGGGGGAACAGCATCATTTCACTAAAATGTAGTGGTCTTTTCAACAAACTAAAGTTTTGCTAGAACAGAATTTAGTATTTGAAGTAATCAGATTCCCGGCCCTATCTTTACTTAAAAAAAAAAATTAAAAAGACTAATAATTTTAACAAAGTACCTGTATGGTGTTCCACATGCAACATGCTAGGCCCATGTGTTTCTCTAAATCTTTTTCTTTTCCTGTAGTGGAAAATATTGAGCTAGAAATAGAGCGTATTCACTTAACATTCCTGCCATTTTATGGTTTATGTTTCAGAAATGTAGCATAATCAATATACATAAAATGAAAACATACTGCGCACTGTAAATAAATATACCACAGCATCTGCTCTTTCTTTAGCGCAGCTTCCATAATTCCAGTTTAATTACAGTGGTATGAAGTGACCAAAATAGCCACAATCCCTCAAGGAGGCTTCAATTACAAGACAGGTTGTCAAATATTTAATGAGCAAACTGTTTTCTCTGGTTTCAGCTTTACCGAGCTTCAGCGTTATTTGAAACAATAAGACACGAAGCCCAGCTCAGCACTGATTATAAGCTCTCTCTCTTCGATCTGCAAACCTCGTCATACCAGGCTCTGCAGCGTGTACTCATCAGTCTTGGTAAGAAGAGCTACATTATTTGGTCGCGGAAAAGGACTGTTGTCATGACAGTTAAAGTGGACCTGACATACACGTGTAACTCATTGCTGCTTTTAAATCATTAAACCTGAATTTGTCTTCAGCTGAGGTTGTTAACAGCAAAAGAATGATAACTGTAGCTGACTTTGTGGACCTTTCCCTAAATCACATTATCAGGGACCATTATTCCTTTAGACTGCTACATTGCTGCTTATTTGGCCTTCTCTGCCCATATCATGAATAAGAAAGTAGGTGTGGGGAAATAAGTAGTTGATTTTGTTGTTGCCGTTATTAGATTATATGTGTGTTGCTCAAAATTCAAGTTTCAGGCTCTCTCCTGCCACAACCAAAAATGTAAAATGGACAAGCAGCACATTCTCAGCTTTACAGAACAAGTCCATTTCAATGTGTTGAACTACCACTGACTATCATTTCTATGTCATAATAGGATTTATTGTATGCACACTTTGTTTTTCAGAGTGCAATGACTATTTTGTGAAATATGTCCTTCTTGTTTCGGTAGGAAGCACATGATATAAGCTCATTAAAGTGTATCTCAAGCCAGTAGTGTAGGAAATAGTTGTTGTTTTTTGTCTTGTTTTTTTTTTGTCTGTGTTCCATTTGGAAGATTTTCTTTCGATTCATGTGTGATGAGACACAATAGGAAGTGAGAGTAAATCTATGCAAAGTTAGGGGAAGTCAACTCTTAGACCAGGGTTTCTCAACCAGGGTTCCATGGTTGCTAGGGGTTCTTTGAGCAATGGTCAATTTCTACCTCTCAGATAAATTCCCAATGATAACATTGATCTTTTTAGCTACCTGTAAGGGGGTAATTCTTCTCAATGACCACAGGTGCAAGGAGCATTCTTCCCATTGACCATCACACTAATGTATCATGAGTAATAGATTTTTAATTTTTAAGCAGGGGTTCCCCGAAACCAGATAATTATTTCAAGGGTTCCTCTGTGTTGAAAAGGTTGAGAAAGGCTGTCTTATTTCATTGGCACTTAAATAAGTAGAGGTAAATTGAGAAGGTGGCCATTACGGTTGAATGCCACCATATTAGACAACATAGAAAATGAGAAGATGGCGTTTCAATCACAGTTCACACATCAAATACATCTCTACCCTTTCAATCATGGTTGCAAGGCACCAGAAAGGAGTGGTTAGAGATGGAGAGTTTAGTGGCTGAGGTTTGACAAAAAGGTGAAATTTACATAATAGTATGTGCACTGTTTAGTCTGCAAGTTTTGGGGAAACTGATGAAGCAGATTTGAAAGTACCATAATGTTTACATACTTGGTATTCATTTTAAAAACCATGCATATGATAAAGAAAAATGGAGGCAGAGCAAGACAACTGTCTGATTTTTTTCTTACAAAAAAAAATATCACTTATTAAAAGGTCCTTCTTGTTTCCTGAATATGTAGAAAGAAATGTTTTTTTCAATAAAATAAATGGAGGCAGCCGAGAATGCTGAAAGAAGCCCAGAAAAGTTCTTTAAAACATAACACTATATTCATACCAGATTTAGACTAGTAAAACAAGCTTTGTTAGATTGTTTTCAGCTACCAGAGTAATATTGCATTAAAATGTTATTAGGTTGCATTCTTATAGATTGATAGCATGTTGACATACATAGTCATTAAAAAACAATACTGCTTGAAGTTGCTTTTGTGTGGGAGAGGGGCTCCTTTTGTTTGCTGGTAGCAGAGGTGGGTGAGAAGGAAGATTTAAAGTAGATCTAAACCCTACTTGTATGGCAGTAAATTACATGGCAATACTGTGTATCATAGACAAGTGTCATTTTTTTTTTTTAAGAAAATACGTTTTTCACATTATTTATATACTTTTTTTGCATCTCAGTGCTGCTGATCTCCTGGCTACATGTAGTTGGTGAATTATTGGCTGGATGTATTTGCTGTAGGACAGGCTTCCTAATAGTGACAGCGGTTGGCCACACATGCATATTTTGTATTAGCACAACAATTCGTAGTCATCACCAGGGGCATGTATGACAGAGAGACAACACAGGAGCACATTTGGGAGACACTTGTTACACCATAACAGGAATGCCTGAACCAGGACCTTCATGGCAGGATCTGGAAATATTTTTGTAATGAAGCTGCAGATTTAAAAAGATTGAAAACAACTTTTGAAATTACATTTAGGTTGCAATCACATATGAGCTGAGCATCTTTGGTTGTTTTACATGCTTTTTTTAGCATTTGTATAGGTGTTTTTAAACACTTTGCAGGCGTCTCTTTTTTTTTTGAATGATTTTTTATCCAATGGAAAACCTGCTAGTAGGGAAAAAAATGTACACTTTTTGGAGCTTTTTTTTTTTTTACACAATTTACAGCAATTCCAGCTGAAATCTATTGGAGTGAAAATATGGTTAAAATTTGAAGCTTGTAGCTCAAAAGGAGTGTATATACTTTTTTAAGCTACAAGTTGAAATTCAGGAAACTCTTTGCATATGTGTGAACAGGCACAATTGAAAACCATGGGATTTTGGACATTGAGCATTTTGGAGCTTCAAGCTCCAGTCTGAATGTAACCTAAAATATAAAATACCTAACTTATATACGATTTTAGGTACGTTAAATTTTTGTTAGATCAGTATGAAAACAAGTTTTCTGTGCTGTAATACTGAAATACAATACTATAAAGATTTTAGCTGATTTTCTTTTTAAGGGTTTTATTTCATGTATATCTAAAGCAAAAGCTTTTTTGTTGTCTTGGATGGCGTGGCGATGGATTAGTACTCTGTCAGATTTTATTTTATTACAGTCTAATTAGAGTGCCAAACAAATGCTCAAGATTTCAACATATTTAATGTTAAAATTGGTTCTTAGAAGAAGAAGGCTCAATGTGTTTTGTGGGCCAAATATTCTCCTCCTCAAATCTGAGCATCTTTTTTTTCTATTTTTAATACCCCATGAGGGCACATCACTCTTTTTTTTTGCAAAACTTGCTAACATGGACATAACATTGCCTTCTGAAACCGTTTCAAGCAAAAGAACACAGGTTGATCTGGTATCTGCTTATCTAAGACCCCATACATACGATACAACTTTTCTTGTCTGATTTCCTTAAGGCTCCATTTACACGGGACACTATATCAACCTCCCCTGAATGTTTTTTTTTGACAGCTAGAATCTGGCGTCTAAAAGGGCCGTTTTGCCGCGTTTTGCATGCCACGTTTAGCCGCGCTTGTGTCTAGGAGCGTTTTAAAAAAAAAACATTTTTTTTTTTTAGAATGGAAATGCCTGTAAACGAAACGGTTCTAGACGCGAGTTACCGCGTTTGGGCACGTTTAGCGGCGTTTACAAGCTGCCTCTGAACTGGCGTCTGAACCCATTTTTTTGCGTTCCAAAAAAAGCCTTTAAACTCAACTGCCTGGAAACAACCTTAAACGAACCTGTGTAAATGTACTGATAAGATAACATAGACGAAAATTCAGGGGCAGCTGAAAAAAATGCCCAAATGCCTCAAAACGTCCGTTTACCAGCAGCAGTGTAAATGAGGCCTTAGATTTACCAAAACCGTGTAGTGCAAGGGCCTGCCTGATTGCATACAAATTGAAACTCTTAAGGTTTGACCTCATATTATGTGGTTTTGGTAAATCTAAAGGAAACAATCTACAGAAAATTGTATAGTGTGTATCCAGCTTAAGTCCATTTCAACACTCTAGATTCCTGAGCCCTGATGAAGGAGGAGTCTGTTGTCCCCTGAAACAATATTTTTTTTGGCTTTGAACTCATTTTAAAAACATTGGACTCTTGGATGTTTGCTTGGTGCTCACATTGGATCATATATACCCAGATTCTCAACTGTGTTATTTTGAGGAGTGTCTCTGTTTTTGTCGAATCAGGGCTAGTGTGGCCAGTGATAATTTGATTGACCCACTGAAATTCCATAAGCATCTCTTCATTTTTAATTTTGTTTAGTTTTTTTTTGTTTTTGTGCCTGTTTTCCCTGGGGGGAATTTACCACCTCTCTTTGTCCTGGTGGCTATTGCAATAGGACTGAAGTTAAGGAAAATCCAAAATGTTGATTTATCACCACAAAAGGAATGTAAGGGGAAGTCTTCTTATGGGGATTCACTTTAAAGAGGTTTCAACTCACACTCTGTTGTGTCAACAATTTAACCATTCCATACTCTACCCAAAATGAAAATAAATTGATTTACCAAAGTCATTACGGTATAATAGTGAGGGCAATCCAAATAGTAATCCATCACCCAACTCCTACATACTAGCGAAGTACCTATGCAGTGTATGCCAGCAATGCACCTGCCCTGAAATTTGTATGTTGCCAGGAAGCAGGGGACCACTGCAATCAGCAGCTTTTTTAATAGAAATTTACTCTGAAAAAAAGTAGAGGCAAATTACACCTCTGCGAAGCCATCGTTAGTTGAATCACAGCGATAAAACCCTAATGGCTGACCCCTTTGTAGAAAAATCTTACACCTTTCGTTGTTGAACTTACTGACTTCATAAACTCATCTCATTGTCTGTATTGGTGGCTTTATTTGCCAGTTGCTGCACAAGATTTGCAGGACTGTAGTCAAAAATGTCCTTTCACCTAATTTACTCTATTATTGACCTTTTTCTGAGACTAGCATAATGATTTTGGTGGTTGACTTTAATTGGTTTACCATGTACCGTATGTTTATGTAATTTTAATATATTCTGCAGGACATCATGATGAAGCTTTGGCAGTTGCAGAGAGGGGAAGAACTCGAGCTTTTGCAGACCTTCTTGTTGAGCGACAAACTGGCCAGCAAGAATCTGACCCTTACTCTCCTGTGACTATTGACCAAATCCTGGAGACAATAAATAGCCAGCGAGGATTGGTGCTCTACTACTCACTAGCTGCTGGTTATCTTTACAGTTGGTTACTGGCACCTGGTTCAGGTGAGAGAAGAGATATATTTTATTATTTGCTATTCTAGCTATCACTATGAAGAATATCATTTTTTGGTCTTTTGAAATTTTAATCTAGATCAAGCTGTAGATAATTGAATGTCTAAACTATGACACCTTTCTCTACAGTTTCTACAGCCCTGTTCTCTTAATAATGAAACTGTTGAACTAAATGTTTGTCACTTGAAATAAAATGCTGACTCAACATGAAAATGCTCAGTTGGAATCCAAACTAAGACCTCATACACATTGGATATTGAGGAACTAAAATGATCCCAAGCTCAGCAAGCCAGGAGTATATTGAGGTCACTTGGGATTGCAAATGAACTTAGTTTGCTGTATAGATTGCAATTGCACAAATGGAAAACACAAATAATTGTAATTCATGCAGATAATCTAGAGAACTTTAACTCTGAGTTGTTATCATCTTTTCTATTTTTTTTTTTTTTTTTGCAGGAATTCTGAAGTTTCATGAATGCTATCTGGGAGACTCATCATTGGAAAATACCAGCGACTTTACTGAATCTGGAAGTATGAGTTTTCAAGGGTCAAATAGTTCAGTTCTAGAGCAATACATAGCAAATGTCCGTGAAACATTAGGAGTGGACTCTTACTACACAAGGTATGTAATATGACAACCAAGGCCAATGTGAGATCTGCTGCAGTGATGCGAGCCTCTGCACCCTTTTTCCCTAATGCCACTTATTTACAGATGTGGTATGCCAGTCAAAGTCCATTGTGATTTTAACCACTAAGCACCCAAACATCTAGACGTTCCAGTTGAACAAATGCAGTTTTCATATTCTCCCAGTACATTTTTTAAAATTAGTTTAGCTATATAGCCTACAAATAACATATCTTTTAAGCCAGACTTTCATAGCATTATAGTTATGTTAAATTTAGGTGTGCTTTTTAAGCTGCTCTTTCCCCCCCGGAGCAAAATCATCCAGATGAGCGGTAAAAAATCCCAGTGTGCATGAGGCCTTAAAGTGGATGTAAACCTGATTCATGAAACTTGTGCTGGGCACATATATCTGTAGTGTTTTCTTTTCTCTCTCCGTGGCTTTCTCCTGCTCCGTAGCTCTGTTATCAGCCTGATAACTTCTGACAAGTTTCTCCAACACATGAGATAAAAGCAGCTTGAAATTTGTGTCGTGGGAGGTTGCTATAAATGGATTAGCAGAGAGCTTGCCTTCTCACAGCAGAGCTCTGCACATTACTTCCTTCCTTTGCCAATGTGGAGTGGGGTGTGTGTCTTTCCTCCAATCAGCTGTCTTGGCTGTATGGCAATAATCCACTCCCAGTGCTGAACAGAAAGAGAAAATCTGTAACACGACAGGCACTTTCTAAAGGATATACAAAGATAAAAACAGCAGATATGCATGTTAAACTTATGTAGGGAAATGTGTTTCCTCCCTGTGTATCATCTGCGGCTGGTCACTTCATTGGGTTTATGTGAGGGTTTACATCCACTTTAAGTGCGTTTATCATTATGTACAATCCAATAGGCACCAGAGTTAGACTGAGTGGGGTTGATGTATTTAAACTGGAGAGTGCAATCTGGTGCAGCTGTGCATAGTAGCCAGTCAGATTCTAACCTCAGTTTGTTCAATTAAGCTTTGACAATAAAACCTGGAAGCTGATTGGTTTCTATGCAGGGCTGCACCAGATTTTGCAGTCTCCAATATCAGTAAACAAACCCCTGTGTTCTTAACAATCAGCAATTGGTATAAGACCTGGTATGACATACTCTCTTTCTCTGCAATTTAAGTCTGTGTGATGATGAGTGGTGTAGCTGTTACCTAGCTGTGCTGGCAAAAAGCACTGAAGGGGAAGAACAGGAAGCAGTTTTCCAAGCAAAACTTGTATTAAATTATAACATGCCGAGATACAGAACTACAAAGAGATACAAAGGTATAAGACTTCAACTGGGCTTCAAAGATCAGACTTGTTCAAGTGCTGGGAGCGGGTTAGGTATCATATCTACCTGAATACATTTGCTCTCTCTTTCATGTGATATTAAGTTATTCAGAATTTTCATTCCAGGCACTATCATTTTTGTCAGTCTGAAGTCTACCTAAAACATTTTTATAGTTTTGTTCTGTAGGGAAGATTTTAACTCACTTCCTGTCCCAGAGGGTGGTAATAACTGGGTCAGGAAGTGAATGTTAAAGTTGTATTAAACTCCCCCCCCCAAAAATTATTAAATTGCAGCTCATCAATTCTTAAATGTGGTGGCTGCATACATTTTCTTTTTTTTAGGTGTTTTCCTTTATTTTCACCTGGTGAACCAGCCAGTAAGTCTGTTATCTCTCCGTGTCCTTTACCAGACCAAGCTGTCCAGACAAATAAGCAGTTAGAGGGTTGAAAAAAATATTTACCACTGACAAGGGTGCTTATGATGGTCATATTTTATTTATTTATGGAACATCTTTATCTCAAAAGGGAAAGAAAATGTTTGCTGAAACTTCTTTTAAAGTGTTATCTGGAGTTCAGCCCTAAAGTAAACCTATAGGCAAAACGTTTTTTTTTTTCATTTTGGAAAGAGCAAGGGAGGTTTATAGCCCCTGTCAGATTTTTTCACCATCTGTGTCCCATTGCAGAGATTTACCTTCACTTCCTGTCCCATAGCCACACAGGAAGTGAGAGGAAATCAATGTAAATCAAGGGAATTTCTTGGGGACCCCCATGTCACCAGAACTAGTGTCCCCATTGGAAGATTTCCCCTCTATTGCTTTTACCCAAAGTGTAGGTAATTTCTTTTTTTTTTTTTTTTTTGTAATTTCTTTTACTTTTACTTTCAATGATAATTTTAAACAGGACAAATAGAGAGGGGGAATCTCCTTAACGGGAGCACAAACCGCAATAAAAACTGACAGGAGTTCTAATCCCTCTCCACTCTGTCCAAAACGAAAAAAAAAAAAAGTTTTGCCTTTAGTTATACTTTAACCACTTCAATACCGGGCACTTAGAACACTTCCTGCCCAGACCAATTTTCTGCTTTCAGTGCTGTTGCGATTCGAATGAGAATTGCGCGGTCGTGCGACATTGTACCCAAACAAAATTTTTATCATTTTGTTCCCACAAATAGAGCTTTCTTTTGGTGGTATTTGATCGCCTCTGTGTCATTTCTGATCACCGCTATAAACAAAAAAAAGACCGAAAATTTTGAAAAAAAAAAAACATTTTTCTTTGTTTCTGTCACAAAAATTTGTATAAAGTACATTTTCTCCTTCATTGATGGGCACTGATGTGACTACACTGATGGGCACTGATGAGGCTACACTGACGGGCACTGATGAGGCAGTACAGATTGGAACTGATGAGGTGGCACTGATAAGGTTGCACTGATGATGGGGCACATATGCAGAACTGATGGGCGGCACTGACAAGCAACACTGACGGGCACTGATACGTGGCACTGATATGCGGCACTGATGGACACTCATAGGCAGCACTGATAAGTGGCACTGATGGGCACTGATAGGTGGCACTTTTAGGTGGCACAGGTGGGCACTTTTAGGTGGCACAGGAGGGCACTTTTAGGTGGCACAGATGGGCACTGATAGGTGACACAGGTGGGCACTGATAGGTGTCACAGGTGGGCACAGGTGGGCACTTCTAGGTGGCAGTGGTGGGCACAGATGCAACAAGCACTGTTAGGGATGGCACTGGCAGGCATCATACATGGAAACAGTGTCATCCCTACAGTGCACAATAATGCCCTTACCTGGTGGTCTAGTGGGGGCTCCCTGGTGGTCCTGGGCGGCCTCTGTGGTCCTTCCCTGGTGGTCCTAGGCGGCCTTTGTGTGATGTCTGGGGGGGGGCTCCCTGGGGGTCTTGATCCAGCTCCCTGGTGGTCCAGTGTGGTGATCCTGAGGGTGGCTGCACTGATAAACGTTCAGCGCAGCCCCCCCCTGTCAGGAGAGCAGCCAATCGGCTCTCCGCTGCTCAGGTCTGCAGACCTGAGCAGAGGAAAAGCCGATCAACGGCTCTTCCTATTTACACTGTGATCAGCCGTGATTGGTCACGGCTGATCACATGGTAAAAGGCTTCGGATCGAAGCCTTTTACTTCGGTCGGTAATGCGGTGGGTCAGACTGACGCCCCCCGGGGCACGCGATCGCGGATTATCCTGAGGACGTCAATAGACGTCCAGTCAGGATAATGAGCCACCCGCCCGGACGTCATTTGTCAATGCGCCGGCGGGAAGTGGTTAAGTTGCTAGCCACTTTTGTATGGCCCATCTAAATCTGCTAGTCAAAACCTAGGTTCACACCTATGTGTTTCTTACCACGTTTTTCAGTTTGCAGAAACGCACTACAGCCCATTGAACATGATTTCCTATGGATGTAGTTCAAATCTGTGCGCTTTGCGGCGTTGCGTTTTTTTGGAAAGGGTAGGGGACTTTTTTTTCACTGCAGTTTGCGTTTTGCATGCAATAGATTTCAATGGAGCTTCACCAGAAATACACGTGAGGTTTTTATGCGTTTTTACTGCGATTGTACTGAAACCAAAAGCGTTTGCTTTACTACTTTATCCAGAATACAGACACCTTAAGACGGGAGATGTGTTATTGGCAGGATCACTTTAAGTTAAATAAAGGGGAAAAAAGCCTAAAAGAAAACTAATGCAGGACTGGTAAGCTGCAGTATATTCCATTTTTGTTTCTTGGGTTTAATATCGCTTTGATGTTCCCATGAGGCCACAGATAGCTATAAACCCCCTGAAAGAAGCCCTAACCCTCCCTATACTATCTACTACAAGAATAAAAAATGTCAGCAGACTGAGTGGAAGATGCTGATGTAGTAAAGACACTAATCATGTTTGCATGTTCCACGGAGCTTCGTATCCTAAAAATCCTATATTCTGATCTCCTTCCCGTTTCCCGTGCTACTACACATATCAGACCCAGTGAAGTCAAAGCGCACGCTTTAGACTCTTTGGAACTACAATTTAGCAGATCACAAGTATAGAAATAAAGGATTTTTCAATACCAACTCACCATAGGTCCCTCATTCTGCTGAGCATGCTTTACTGTACATAGTCAATTTGCATTTTTATATACAACTCCTCCCAAGAGCTATCCCATTACTTGCATCAGGGTACAGGCCCTTGAGAGGAGTACTGTAGCAGGGTAAAGTGACGTTTATATGTATAGCACACTGCCGACCCCTCCCACCATGATCTGAATTTCATAGAGAAATACGAAAACCTAGTGATGACATAACTAAGACTAAAATAAGGTGTGGAATAAAAACAAAACAAAGGGGTTTTATTTAAAGTGATTGTAAAGTCTAGTTTTTTTTCTATAAAAATAAAAAACATGTCATACTTACCTGCTCTGTTGCAGTGGATTTGCACAGAGCAGCCTGGTTTCTCCTCTTCTTGGTCCCTCTTCTGCGATTCTGGCCCCTCCTTTCAAATGTCTGAAGAAAAAAATAATGAATTTCAACTAATACAAAAGAAATTATAGTGAAAATAACAAATTAATTTAATATGACTCATTAATTCTTTAAAGGTCTAATGAAACAAAAGGTCAACGCACAGTCCAATCAGCTGATTAATTTTATGCTGGAGCTTGGATTACTAGCAAAGATCATTCCTGAGAACTGAGTGACAAGGGTGTTGTATTGTATTTGAGCAGAGGAGAAGAGATATTGTCATTGTGTGTGTTAATGGATTCAATAAACAAACTACTTTCCTAACTACGAATCGTTATCACGAATATACAGTGCCTTGCGAAAGTATTTGGCCCCCTTGAACTTTGCGACCTTTTGCCACATTTCAGGCTTCAAACATAAAGATATAAAACTGTAATTTTTTGTGAAGAATCAATCAACAACAAGTGGGACACAATCATGAAGTGGAACGAAATTTATTGGATATTTCAAACTTTTTTAACAAATAAAAAACTGAAAAATTGGGCGTGCAAAATTATTCAGCCTATTTACTTTCAGTGCAGCAAACTCTCTCCAGAAGTTCAGTGAGGATCTCTGAATGATCCAATGTTGACCTCTTGTTGACTAATGATGATAAATAGAATCCACCTGTGTGTAATCAAGTCTCCGTATAAATGCACCTGCACTGTGATAGCCTCAGAGGTCCGTTTAAAGCGCAGAGAGCATCATGAAGAACAAGGAACACACCAGGCAGGTCCGAGATACTGTTGTGGATTTGGATACAAAAAGATTTCCCATGCTTTAAACATCCCAAGGAGCACTGTGCAAGTGATAATATTGAAATGGAAGGAGTATCAGACCACTGCAAATCTACCAAGACCTGGCTGTCCCTCTAAACTTTCAGCATACAAGGAGAAGACTGATCAGAGAGGCCCATGATCACTCTGGATGAACTGCAGAGATCTACAGCTGAGGTGGGAGACTCTGTCCATAGGACAACAATCAGTCGTATACTGCACAAATCTGGCCTTTATGGAAGAGTGGCAAGAAGAAAGCCATTTCTTAAAGATATCCATAAAAAGTGTTGTTTAAAGTTTGCCACAAGCCACCTGGGAGACACACCAAACATGTGGAAGAAGGTGCTCTGGTCAGATGAAACTAAAATCGAACTTTTTGGCAACAATGCAAAACATTATGTTTGGCGTAAAAGCAACACAGCTCATCACCCTGAACACACCATCCCCACTGTAAAACATGGTGGTGGCAGCATCATGGTTTGGGCCTGCTTTTCTTCAGCAAGGACAGGGAAGATGGTTAAAATTGATGGGAAGATGGATGGAGCCAAATACAGGACCATTCTGGAAGGAAACCTGATGGAGTCTGCAAAAGACTTGAGACTGGGACGGAGATTTGTCTTCCAACAAGACAATGATCCAAAACATAAAGCAAAATCTACAATGGAATGGTTCACAAATAAACATATCCAGGTGTTAGAATAGCCAAGTCAAAGTCCAGACCTGAATCCAATCGAGAATCTGTGGAAAGAACTGAAAACTGCTGTTCACAAACGCTCTCCATCCAACCTCACTGAGCTCGAGCTGTTTTGCAAGGAGGAATGGGCAAAAATTTCAGTCTCTCGATGTGCAAAACTGATAGAGACATACCCCAAGCGACTTACAGCTGTAATCGCAGCAAAAGGTGGCGCTACAAAGTATTAACTTAAGGGGGCTGAATAATTTTGCACGCCCAATTTTTCAGTTTTTTATTTGTTAAAAAAGTTTGAAATATCCAATAAATTTCGTTCCACTTCATGATTGTTTCCCACTTGTTGTTGATTCTTCACAAAAAATTACAGTTTTATATCTTTATGTTTGAAGCCTGAAATGTGGCAAAAGGTTGCAAAGTTCAAGGGGGCCGAATACTTTTGCAAGGCACTGTACATACATACATAAATAACAAATTATCCGAAAACACATCAAATTGTTATAACAGATATCTATACTCTACGGAAATAACAAATTATCAGAAAAACGAATGAACGTAACATAACGAATATAAGAGAAGTAAATTATGTATTTTACGAATTAAAACAAAACAAAATTTTCCATTGTGCGCAAGTTTTCTCTTTAGGTTTACTTTTCATGTGTCTCTTTGTTTTATTTGCTTCTTTGTTGTAAAAAGCATGATGTTTACACAGTTAATTTGTACAAGCTGAAATATAAACATAAATTAATAGGTCAGGAGAATCTCTTGTTGGACAGCTTAACCTCCCTGGCAGTATGATTATGTCAGATTTTTGCGTCTCAAAGCGGTACATTATTTCACATAGAAATTTGGTGTTTTATATTGTAGGTCTTTAATTCTTAGGAATAACTCACTTAAATCTGTCCAAACAAGAGTCTAGTAGACATCCCGGGTATGATAAAGTTTGAAACACAAAATCATAAATTATAATATAATAAATCACTATAAATAATTATCAAAAATAATAATATAATAATAATAAAATGTATTCAATAATGTAATCAAGTAAAAAACACTGAAATTTGCTCAATTGCAGAATTGTCACTGTCGTCACTTTCAGTGTCTGATGATGAATTTCCCCACGAATCAGTATCACTCAATTCTGCAAGTGATTCTTATTTACTATCGGCAGAAAGAATGACATATATAATATAAAAGTGCATGCGGAGCACTGGACAAAGCACTAGGGACAAAGGGGATGTGAAATGATTTGATACAGTAATGTAATCTTACAGATTACAGTGTACTGTATGTGTTATGCGTGTTTCACTTTTTGAATTTGCGTCTGGGCTCCACTCCCATGCAACCCGACACTCGCAGGGAATGGAGCCCAGAACCCAGAGGCATCGGGCGAAAGATTTTGCCGGAGGACACAGCAGGGGACATCGTAGGATCCTGGGGACAAGGTAAGTAACTTTGCCCTGATCCTGCTATGCGATCCCGAGCGTGGCTCGGGGTTACCGCTTTTGGTAATGAAAACTAACCCCGAGCCACACTCTAGAATACTGCAAAGGAGGTTAAAGTGGATGTAAACACAATTCATGAAATTTGAGCTGCGCACATAGATCTGCAGGGTTTTATTATCTTGTTATCAGCCTGACAAGTTTCCATTACATTATGATAAGAGTAGCCAGAGTTTTATGTTGGGGACTGGTTGCTATAAATAGATTAGCACCATGCTGAACAAAGCAACAGAGACATCTGAAAGTCTATGAGTAGTGGGGTGTCTGCCTTTCCTCCAATCAGCTGTCTTGGCTGTATGCCCAGGCTTCTCCGCAGTGCTAAGCAGGAAGAGAAAAAATCCTAACACGATCTCCACTTTCTAAGACCCCTTTCACACTGGGACATTTTTCATGCACTTTAGCACTAAAAATAGCACCTGTAAAGCACCTAAAAAACAATCCACCCCAGTGTGAAAGCTCGACCCACTGGGGCGGTGCGCTTGTAGGACAGGAAAAAAGTCCTGCAAGCAGTATCTTTTGGGCGGTGCGCTGAGCGGTGTATACAATGCTCCTCCACTGCCCCTGCCATTTAAATGAATGGCCAGCGCTTCGGAAGCGGCTGAACAATGCTTCGGAAGCGGGCACTTTTAACCCCTTTTTAACCCCTTCTTGGGAGTTAAAAGCGCCCCACTGCTGCCCGAATAGCGGCACCAAAGTGCCACTATAACAGCGGTAAAGCACCACTAAAACTAGCGGCACTTTACCGCTACCACCCTGCCCGCCCCAGTGGGAAAGGGCTCTAAAGGATAAATACAGATGAAGACAGAAGATATGCATGGAAGACATATATAGGGAGATTTATTTCATCCCTGTGCATCAACTGAGGCTGCCCACTTCACTGGGTATATGAGTGTTTACATACACTTTAATTTCAGTAGGAAAAAGCCAGCCTAGAGGCAGGAAACTATTGCAATGTTGCTTCTGTAGATATCCTATAGTGCTGGATATTCTTTGGCATGAATGTAATATTTGTTTTAGAAACACAGAAAGTATACAGTATAGCAATAAATAACATATAAAACATTTGTTTCAAAACTTGCAAACATTTGAATAATAAAAATGAAAACTCTGAGTTATTATAGTTTTCTTTTAGGCTGGGTTCACACTGCTGTGAACACTACTGCGAATTTAAGCCGTTGCGTTAGATTAAATTCGCAAGTCATCTCCAATAACAGTGTTCTATCAGGGCCGTTCACATAGATTCGTTGCAAATCTAATCCGTCAAAATAAAGGGTCCTGTGCGAGTCTGCTCCGCATGCGATGCTATGCATTGCGAATTCAACTCTATAGCATACAAGAACACATGTAGAAATCGCACTTGTCACAAAAACCCCCGCACTGACAAATTTGCCCCACAATCGTATTAAATTTGCGGTAAATTCGCACCGCAGCAGTGTGAACCGAGCCTTAATGTTAGCAATTCATAGGCAAATCTTTCTTTTGTTGTAGCAAAAAGAAAAAAAAAGTAATTGTAACAATTTCCCTAGTAAATAATTCTACAGACAAAGTGGTATTCCTAAAGGCCCACTGCATTACAGTGTGAGCAAACCCATCTGCAAAGACTATAGTTTCATGATAGTACATAGTGTGCATATTACAATGGATAGAAAGCAGAGTGCAGACTTTGCAGTTACAGTTTAATGACTAATACACTGTATGTTTGAAACATAATAGCATATTCTCACCGGGGCTCATCTATGAAGAATGATACAGAGCCTGTTATAATATACTATTTGGATATGCAGCTATTGTATGTATGACAGCAAATAAATCTACAGAAGCTTCTTCTTTCATTAACAAAACAGTATTTTCCTTGGCCTATCTACAGTTTTTTCATTCGTTAACACAAGAGTATTACGCTGGCCTGACAGCTGGCTGATAAATCCATTTCCTCTTTGATGTTTCTTTTAAGGTTTCTGATTTATAAGGGCCTACAAGTCATATTTATAGTAGCTTAAACCTTATTAAGGTGGAACTATACTTAGATGTTAACATAAAACATGTATATAATTTATAAGGCCCCACAAGACGTACATATAATAGTTCAGATTTTATTAAAGTATGTATTTTGGCCCATCTATCAATTTTGTTTTCACATACCCCCAAAAAACATAGCTTTATGTTAGCATTTAAGTGTAGGTCTACTTTAAGGCCTTTGGGCTGATTTACACTTGTGGTAAGGGGAACAGACAGTTGAGCTGCATATTTACCCAACTTCCCCCCCTAAGTTGCAAAGGCAGCTTAATGGGGTTATACACATTATCCCCCTATCTCATTCAGCAGGCATTACCACTGCCAAACATGGCCAATTCAAATGAACAGAGTTGTACTGCAAGCAGCCTGCAACAGTGTTCAATGCATGTGATTGTGGCATGGTGGAGCAGCATTTAGAGGGTTAAAACGGGCAATGAGGAGGCAACATGTTGCCTCTTCGCTGCCTGTCAAATGCCTCTGAAAAGTGAGCCACTGCAGATCATATTTCAAAGGGGTGGCAAGGGCAGCTTTGTTTAATATGAAATCCAGTGTAAGAGCCGGTTCACACAGGGGCAACCTGTCAGGAGACCTAGTCGCTGGTAATTTGCGCTCCATGCAGTGCAATGGAACCGTTCTAATAGGAGAGACTCAAGTCACTCCGACTTAGAAAAAGGTTCCTGTACTACTTTTGAGGCGACTTGCATTGACTTCTATTACAGAAGTAGTTTGCAAGCCGCACTGAAGTTGCGCTGTGGCGGGGCAGCTTCGAGTAGCCCCTGAAGTCGGATCACCCCCTGTGTGAACCAGCTCTAAGCATTCTCCCCTAATCAGCCACTATTTCATTACTTTACATTCCTACCTTCTTGACCATTACCTGTGAAGGAATGCTGCTAATTGCACACTAATGACCGTCGTAAAGGGAGTAATTTTGATAATGTTCTCCATTCACTCAGTTTTTCTTTTAAGTAATGGTGTCAATAAGTGACATTAAAGTAGACTTAGCATTAGATATATATTTTTTATGTCAAGTGCATGCATGCTATATAATGTGCTAATGTACAAATTAGGAGCGTATTTATAGCAGGGAGCAGATATTGCTGTCCACTTTGACAGGTCACTTGACTGGGCTTCCCTCCCAGGATCTTTTCTTTTGAAAGTGTCCTTTAGCAAACAGAGAGCAATACACCATTGAAAATCTTTATAACAAGCAGCATTTTTTTTTTAATACCTTCTTTATAAATGGAGCCATATGAGGTATTTATTACCTTTCTCAGAGTTCAAAATACTCCCCACGAGAATTCTTTTTAATCAGAAGGATGGAACCATCTTAACTCAGGTATCATCCAAGGTCATCATTTACTTCCTTGACTGAAATGGTGGCTGATTAATGACAGTCAGAAAAACTCTGGTTCCTCCTAGATCTTGGTTCTGTTCACAAATATACACATACTGTAGGTGGGTAGCAGCTCTTAGGTTTTAGTGCTATCTTCACAGGTTCAATAGTAAAAACACAGTATTATACTAGGACACTATTAAGCAAAGCACAATTACACCAGATTTGCAAAAAAGCACATCATGCATAATTAAAGGCAGGCTATTTTCCAACAGACTGATGAAATCCCTCGTTGGCACCGACATCTTCTTCCAGGTGCCAATATTTGGCTGTCTTCATTGGCCGGTACATTCTGCAGAGGATTGCGAATAGGCCGATAAATGTATTTTATTGCAGAACACATTTCTTGACTCTTCGGCAATAAATAGCCTGTGCGTTTGTAGGTTTTTCTGCCTTTAGTTCTGCTTTAAAAAATGTATTGGTACAAACATACACAACTTTTATATAAATAGATTAAAAATAATCCATATCTCATTTCACCAGTCATAAATGGGTAACTCACTTTATAGAGAATAAGGATGGGCCGAACACCCTCCTGTTCAGTTTGTAGCAGAACTTCCAAACAGGGGAAATGTTCTAACCCAGCGAACCCCATTGAAGTCTATGGGAGCCAAACAGGCAAAATCAATAGTGCCCATTTTGAAGGCTTATATGCATGTAATTGGCCATGAAAGGGGTATAGGGGTCTGGGTCCTGCTTGGGGGACATTTGTTTTTTTTCAGGAGCAGTGATTTTAATGATGCTTAAAGTGAAACAATAAAAATGAAATATTCCTTTAAATATTGTGCCTGTGTGGACCCCTTAGTCTGCCTGTAAAGTGGCACATCTGTGTGATGTATAGAACATGCTGCAAGATTTTCATGAACGCTCTGCCTCCATTGGAGGCTACCCACAGTTTGTGCTGTCCTTGCTTTGACAGCTCTTATATAGGCATGGGCAGGGCCACCCGGTTATGTCACCCGGTGACCCCGTCCCCTTCTAACCTCACATTTTTACATTTTGGCGCCAGTTTTTAAAATCTGTATTTCTGTGATCCGGCAATACATTACAGTCGCAAGCAAGTTTAAATTACACTTTTTCCTTTAGAAATGTCATTATTGCTGCAGCATTTTCTATACATCACACAGATGTGCCACTTTACAAGCAGACTAAGGGACCCCCCCGTGCATGATATTTAAATTAATTTTTCATTTTTATTGTTTTACTTTAAGCATCATTACAATCACTACACCTAAAATAGTTTTTTTTTCCTTTGATACATGTTCCCCAGGGCGGTACCCAGACCCCCATACCCCGTTTATGGCCAAATACTTTTTATATATCCCTCGTATGGCACTTTTTTTTTATTCAGCTATCAGCGGGGAAACCCATTGACAGCTGATGACTCATCGATTGTTAAGGATGCCGCGGCTGGCTTCCCAGCCCTGTTCCTTAAAAACCAGCTTGCACTGCACCCTGATTGGGCAAAGCTTTGCCCAATCAGGGGACAGAATGCACTGTGCAGCGTTCAGTGCATTGCAGGGTATTCGTCGGGGTGAACACCCTGCAAATTCAGGTGTTTGGCCAAACAGGCAAATGTTCAGCCCAAACTCATGCTCAGGCCAAACCATTCGTTTATCCCTAATAGAGAAATCTACTTCATCAGGACCAGCGAAACAGACGACAATGTGCACAAAAAACATCACAGGTCAGAATCAAGATGTAATATCATATTACAAAAAAATGATAAAAAAATGAAGTGCATATTCAGCCCCCCTCATATCACATACCACACGTAAAACACTATCTTCATGAAAACAACATTGCATAAAATATACATGCTGCACATTTAATGTAACCCTAAAAAGCCTCTAGCATTAAAAAACTGTATGGACTGTGGAAAGAAACTATTTTGCAGCCTGGTGGTACTAGAGGAAACTCCTAAAGGCAACACTGTGAACAAGCCATCCTTCAGAATATTAATAACTCCCTTCTCCCAGTTCTTCAATACTTTGTAAATCTACCCGTTTAACATTCCATTGCGCTGTTTTTTTTTGCCATCTGCAAGGCATTTCTGTCATGGACTGTGTATATCCCTTGCCACAGAGAAATGTGATAAACCAGCACACGCTCAATAGCAGCCTTATGGCAGTTGAGGAGGACCCACTCTGAAAATCCTGACCTCCATAGCTTCCTCAAGTAGTACAGTTCCTGATCACCCTTGCCCACCAGACGGAATATGTGCCTAGTCCATGACAGATCCTCCCTAATATTTTTCCCAAAAAAACGGAACTCCTGTACCCTCTCGACCTCTACCCCATCAGTCACAACTGGCTTATAATAAGTCTCTCCTTTGTCTTATTCATATAAAAGGCTAAATTATTCTCTCTGCACCAACCCGCTAGGTTTTCTACTTCCTGCCGATATGCAGCCTCATTACTGTCCCTTATTCTCCCAACTAATGTGAAGTCATCTTCAGATTTTAAAACAGTCCACCTTGAAGCGAGAGATGCAATTATAATTATGTAAAGAAAACAAAAAGGGGATTAACACACATCCCTGTGGCACTCCTGTACTATGGGAACGCATTGATGAGTAGCAACTGCCAATCTTTACTCTCTGCTGCCTATTGGCTAGGAAATCCAAGACCCAGTTACAAAGGGTTGGGCTTAGGTGTTGTAGTGGTCTGATGCTCAGTCTAATATAAAATGGTTCAGAGTACCAGGATCATCTACTAGGTTTTGTTTTGCTTAAAGATCCTTTGGTGCATGGTGCATTGTGTAAGAATGCTAATTATTTTTGGTTTCTATATAATAAATACAGTTTTTTGGGGAACAGCCATCTAACATTTTCCCTATGTGGAACTAATGCTAATGTTTTGTGACCTAACTGTATGTATTACTATTTTAGATTATACATCATGCCACTACACTTTGCCGCCATTTTTGCGAAGGGTTGTGATTAAATGCATTTCTCTACAAAGTGCATTAACAATTTGTGATTGCTGAACTGGAAAATGGATTAAATAAAGTTATCAATCTTGTAATTTTTAGTGCTTAGGACTGTGTAATGTACCAAGTGGTTTTAATCTATTCATATGAAATGTACAATATGTATGTTTGTACTAATATGTAAGTACTGTTTGTACATATGATGTAATTTTGGTTTGCTTCAGAGTGCTACAATTTAAAGTCCATTATTACAATACTATGTTTTACCTGTGTTTACAAATGTTTGACAACCTTTCATTTCATGACACTTAGGGGAAGGGAAGACAAAGGAAATGCGTTTTGCCTGGAGCAGACTAATAGCATATTTTCACCCTAGGCAAAGTCACTTTATTACTGAAAGGCAGTAAATAAATGACTGTTGCTGAGAAATGCTAGATAACGTATGGAAAGCAATGGAGTTTACAAATGTGTGGGCACCTGACCTGAAGCTCTATACCAGAACTGGTTATTAGAACCAAAGGGTCATTTGAGTGCATACCCAGTCATGCATCTATGGCATGTAGCAGGTATACTGTCAAATTACAACTGGATCAATAGTTGCCCACACATAGTCTTACACCTACCTGATATATTGGTTAGCCTTTTTGAAAAAACATTTTTGTGGGAAGAACCTCAGGTTAGGTCCCCTTTCTACAAAGTGTACTGTGTGGTCAAAGGGGCACAGTAGTGTAAAAAAAACATTGTTCAGCTTAGAAAAATGGAGCTTAGATTACATGCTATACCTACCGTATAGGCGAATTGCTGCTTACCCAAAGCTTGGCCAAAAAACTACTATCCTGACCAATCCCTACCTTCTTGGCATAGAAGCTGAAAATCTTTTGCCAGGGGAAAGGGCATTGCACATGCATCAGTTTGTAAATAGGGAAGCCTCTTGTTCTTATAATGCTGGGGAAGAGGGGGCAATCAGTGGTCAATGCATCCCAGCTTTTATGCAAGGACAAGGTGAACTGGTCAGGGTGGTAATTTTTGGGCCAGGCTTTAAGTAACCCGCACTTGGTCTATGGATATGGACATGAAAACACAGCTCAGTTAAAAGAAAAATTATAATGTATTTAAACTGCTGGAGCCCCTTAGCCATACAGTACTTCTTTTTTTTAGAAAGGTGAGCAAAACCTTTAAAAGAGGCCCTCCACACAAAAATGTTTTTAAAAAGGGTAATCGAAATATCAGGTAGGTATAAAAATATGTGTGGACGACCATTGTTAGGACAACCATTGATCCAGCTGCAATCTGACACGTAGCAGTAGACCTACTAGGTGAATTCTAGATATAGATATTATATACATGCTTACAATAGGTGTGTAACTATGCACTGTATATACCATAACTGGCTGACCCCTCTGGAAGCTGGAAATCCCTGTAGTAAGCAGATTTCCAGCTTCTAGCAGGATCCCACAGGTATGGTAAATGCATAGTCACATTGGTCCACACAGTGTAACTTTGTTAAAATATACATACCTGAAATTCTTCTTTAAAGTGTTACAACCCAGGACCCTACATTCAATATATCTGACCCCCCACAGTACACAGAACATGGAAATGCAATTATTTTAGTAAATATAAACTGCTAAATTCCCTTTCTCATCAGCAGTATATAGCAGTCTTGTGACTTCCAGCAGTGGCTGGTTAAAGCTTGTAGATTAGAGCTTGTAGGAGGAGTTTTCATTCTACTCTGACTGTCCTACGAGGCTGCAGGACCCCCAATTTTCTGTCTGAACAGTGCTGGTTGGCCCTGTCCTGATCACATGCACCCTCCCAAGGAAAAAAAAACTCTCTAGCAATAAGCCCCAAACTCAGCATGTGCAGAGTGACTCCAAAGGCTCTGTTCTATCAGGAGATGGATTGGGGAAAGTGGAAGAAGGGGAGGATCAGAGAAGACAGGATCAAACAGCCTTTTTACACAATGCGGAGGATTAACCCCTTAAGTTCCACACTGAATATAACAAGCATGCTTTACTGCATATACAGACTGATTTTTGCTGTTGTGGGTTTAGTAACACTTTAAGTTGAATAGTTCTGCCTATACAAGGACAAGTTTAAATTATTATATACCCTTTCCTGCCAGAAAAGAAATACATGTTCTTTAAGGCAGCATTTGCATGAGTGTTTAGCCATGGTGTGAATTCCAGCAGCAGGAATCTACTGATTCCTGCTGCTGGGAGTGACAGATCAGTGCTGATAGCATGTGATTGCTGGCTGTGTAAACAGGCATGAATTGCTGTGACCGCCAACAGCCAGTCATTAAGGTGTACAAGCTTGGTGGTCAATGCTATCTGCATGTAGCTGTCAATCCCAGCAGCAGAAATCAGTAGATTTCTACCGCTGGGATTTGCACCGTAAACACCCATGCAGCCCTACATACAGCTCATATACATATCATACTAGCCCAATCTTTGCCACTTTACTTTCTATGGTATTCCAGGTACCAGCTGAAATGCTTGCATATGCAAAAACAAGTGTAGTCTACATTTGCCAAGCACAGCAGAGTTCTGCTCGTGTCATGTGATGTAGTAGAGAGGTCCTGTGCGTTCCAATGTGCTGGCTCATCAGACACAAAGTCTCATCTTCCCTCTAATTGTTCTTGATTTCAGGCTCGTGATACTCCTAAATACAATATGACCTGTTTCAAGTCAGCAGCAGCGATACAAAGTGCAGGGGAAGGCCTTTTATAATGTAAACAGAAACAAAATATATTTGGCAGCCAAGCAGCATGCAGGCAAAATCGGTAAAAAGTGCATAATTTGCTGTTTTAGCCTGACAGCCGTACATATTCTGTCTGAGCTGTTCCTCCAGGGGATTTTTATTCAGAAAAGAGATATCCACCTAGATCTGAAAGAGATCTCTGACAAAAGCACTTTGCACGCAAACACGATTATATTTAATGACACCAGCCCCACACTTTTACTATCATCACACGCCGCTTGCACATTTCACTGGGATTGCAGTCTTCTGCTGCCTCCTGCGCGGTATTATGCTGCTTCTATTGTGCTTTATTCCTGCTTGATTCAAAGTAAACACTGTTCCATCATTTTGAAAGGGAAGGTATATCTAAGGGTAGGCTAGAACATGTGGTGCCTGTCAAAGGAGAAGTCCCTGATAACTGTGATTTACATTTTTATGTTGTCATTGCTGTGCCAGATTCACATACGATGTGTCTGCTAGATGTGGAGGGGGCATATATTATAAACAGCAGCCTGCAAGCATCTGTCTGGGGGAAAGTCTCCAAGACTTTGACACGCCACACACAAAACAAGTGTAAAACATTCTGTATTACATTAAAAATTAACACTGTGTGGTGAGAATCCACTATATTATAAATAGGTAGGAGGCTTCCGGATCGTTTCCAAGAACACCTTTACAGTGTCAACAAAAATCTGTCAACCAATGTGGGTAGGCACTTTAATAATTGGCACAATGAGGATGGGTCTGCGATGCGGGTTCAGGTCATTGAGAAGATCAAGACACCCAAAAGGGGAGGCAATGTGTTTTGCTTGCTGTGCTTGAGAGAGGTCTACTGGATTTTTCACCTCCAGACTCGCATTCCATTGAGGCTTAAATTCGAATGGGCTAGGTACCTCTCTCCGGCACATCCAGCATTTGGTTTTACCATCTCCCGTCCAGCCTTACAGTTTTGTACATTGGCCATTTTATTCATGATTTATTCATGTATGGGGGGCCTCAACATAGTGGTCCCTGACCATGCGGTCCCATTATCATCTAATGGTCTCACTGCCATTTAGATCCTTGTGCGGCTTACTCCGCTTCCACTTGGGAGTTGTCCATATTTGAGACACGCACAACATATACTGTTTATATTGTCACATATGCTGGGAGTTGTGGTGGGTGATCGGTGCAGGTGCCTTTGGTGTGTGGCCCTATGATCACACCCTACGGGTGTCTGAGTCGTGCACACACGGGAGACCTGCATGGTCCAACTCCTCTACCGAGCCCCCCTTCCCTTCTTCTTACGCCTTTTAATTTTTTGAGGGGGTTCATTCATCAGGATGTAAAATTGGTTTTATACATATATAGTGCTTAATTGGATTGTGTATCTCGATGTGTGTGTGCCCTTATGATCAAATCGCTTGGAGGTTTGACAGACACACACACACACACACACACACACACACGGGACCTGCATAGCAACTGTGACTGCTTCTTGCGGCATGTGCTTGCTTCACATTCATCCAAATTCCTAGATTGCACAACATGTTGTCTATAAGGGGATGTAAATATATGTTGATGATATTGCTTGTCTCATCGTATATTGAAGGCTTTTATCTATGTTGACTATATATTTGGTTTTCTTTTTATTCTCTTTTTTGTAGGTGTCTTTACATTTGGTTTGTATTTTCATTTTGATTTTCATATTTTATTTTTTAGTTTTTTCATTGTACATTGTATTCTTTATATATGTGATGTTTTGTAAACTCAAGGATTCGTTACAATGTATCACACTCTGCAAACCATGGATTTTATGGTATGTTGAGTAGAGTTGAGAGAACACCTGGATGTTTGGGTTCGGCAAGTCCGGCCGACCTTCGCAAATAAGTTCCGATTCAGTACCGAACTTGACCCGAACTTTACCCCGGACCCCGAACCCAATTGGAGTCAATGGGACCTGAACTTTTCGGCACAAAAATGGCTGTAAAAAAGACTTGGCAAGTGCTAGAGGGCTGCAAAAGGAAGTAAAATGGGGGTAAGAGTAGGACAAGTGCCCTACAAAAAAATGGGGATAGGGAAAATAACGGAACCTCTCCCTTTAGAACTAGGAGATGATTATAGAACAATAATCTGTCCCTTACAGCAACAGCAGGAACCTGACCCTATAGGAGTAGGCGATGATTTTAGAACAATAATCTGTCCCTTACAGGACCAGCAGGAACCTCTCCCTTTAGAACTAGGAGATGATTATAGAACAATAATCTGTCCCTTACAGTAACAGCAGGAACGTGACCCTATAGAACTAGGAGATGATTTTAGAACAATAATCTGTCCCTCTAAGCAGCAGACTCTACCTAGTCCAGTCAGATCGTTCTATAATGCAGGATGAGATCTGCAATCTGTCCAGTCAGATCGTTCTGTAATGCAGGATGAGACCTGCAATCTGTCCCTCAAAGCAGTAGTAGTAGTAATCTATACCTAGTCCACAATCAGATCGATGAGATGTTATTATATATATCTGCAATCTGTCCCTCACAGCGCTGGCAGCATCCTCTCCTTACACTAGTCAGAGAGCATGTGACTGCAGCACTAAATGACTTCAGCTTATAAAGAGGCTGGGTCACATGATGCACTGGCCAATCACAGCCATGCCATTAGTAGGCATGGCTGTGATGGCTTCTAAGGGCAAACCAGTAAAGGCCCCCAAAATATTGAGGCATAGTCAAAAAAACAAGTATACCAATAGCTGTGTGAGGCCTGTCTAAATGTCTATTCTGCACAAGGTACAGACAAGTCTTGTGAGATCCATGCCTGGTTCATTTTAATAAACGTTAGCTTGTCCACCTTGGCTGTGGACAGGCGGCTGTGCTTGTCTGTGATAACGCCCCCTGCCGTGCTAAACACACGTTCAGACAATACACTGGCTGCAGGGCAGGCCAGCACCTCCAAGGCATAACAATTTGGAGACCCAGAAGTTGAATGGGGCAGACCCATCAGTCAGTACATGTAGGCATGTGCACACATACTGTTCCACCATGTTGCTGAAATGCTGCCTCCTGCTAAGACCTTGCCTATCAGCAGGTGGACCCTATAGGAGTAGGCAATGATTTTAGAAAAATAATCTGTCCCTTACAGGACCAGCAGGAACCTCTCCCTTTAGAACTAGGAGATGATTATAGAACAATAATCTGTCCCTTACAGCAACAGCAGGAACCTGACCCTATAGGAGTAGGCGATGATTTTAGAACAATAATCTGTCCCTTACAGGACCAGCAGGAACCTCTCCCTTTAGAACTAGGAGATCATTATAGAACAATAATCTGTCCCTTACAGCAATAGCAGGAACCTGACCCTATAGAACTAGGAGATGATTTTAGAACAATAATCTGTCCCTCTAAGTAGTAGACTCTACCTAGTCCAGTCAGATCGTACTGTAATGCAGGATGAGATCTGCAATCTGTCCCTCAAAGCAGTAGTAGTAGTAATCTCTACCTAGTCCACAATCAGATTGATGAGATGTTATTATATATATCTGCAATCTGTCCCTCACAGCGCTGGCAGCATCCTCTCCCTACACTAGTCAGAGAGCATGTGACTGCAGCACTAAGTGACTCCAGCTTATAAAGAGGCTGGGTCACATGATGCACTGGCCAATCACAGCCATGTCATTAGTAGGCATGGCTGTGATGGCTTCTAAGGGCAAACCAGTGAAACGCTTGTTGATTGGCTGCCCTGTAGCTATTCAACATGCGTGATCAAATACCCAAACCCAAACTTTTTTACAAATATCTGGGTTCGGGTCTGGGTCACGGACACCCCAAAGTTCGGTACGGACCCGAAGTTTACAGTTCGGGTTCGCTCAACTCTAATGTTGAGGCTAGAGTGTATCTAAGTAACAAAGGGGTCACTGATCTCTGCCCATCCCTCCTCCTTCCTCTCCACACCTGTGAGACAGAATGTAATGAGGGATCGGCTATATAATGATTGATCAGTGTATGATGTCTTTGTAATGAATAAGCACTATTCTTTGTGTGAAAGTCGTCTACATGCATCTGACCTGTGGTGTCCTGCTGTAACCGTATGGTGCTTTCAATAAATGGCAATGGATCTTCACGAAGTGCAGCTATTCCTTTTCTAATTCAGGTAGAATCATAGATGAGCTCATAGAGATCTAAATACCATGAACTATACTGGTTCATATATCCTAACCTAAGATGGGAAAAGCCTTAGATACTCTACACACAAACCAATTGTAAAACATTCCGTATTACATTAAAAATTAACCTTGTGTGGTGAGAATCCACTATATTATAAATAGGTACTGTATAATCATAGATGAGCTCATAGAGATCTAAATAACATGAACTATATTGGTTCATATATCCTGACTTCCTAAGATGGGAAAAGTATTTGATGCTCCACACACAAAACAAGTGTAAAACACTCTATATTTCATTAAAGATTAACACCGTGTGTTGAGAATCCATTGTATTATAAATAGGTAGAATCATAGATGAGCACATATAATAGAGATCTAAATAACATAATTTATATTGGTTCATATATCTTAACACCCTAAGATGGTAAAAAAACTTTGATACCCTACACACAAAACAAATATAAAACCCTCTGTATTACATTAAAAAATAACACTGTGTGATGAGAATCCACTGTCTTTTTAAAAGGTAAAAGGTTAAATCATAGATCAGCTCATGTAGGAGAGATTTAAATAACATGAGCTATATTATTATTATTATTATTATTATTATTATAATTATACAGGATTTATATAGCACCAACAGTTTGCGCAGCGTTTTACAAAATTTAGGCAGACAGTACAGCTACATCACAATTTAGTACAAGAGGAATCAGAGGGCCCTGCTCCTTAGAGCTTACAATCTAAGAGGGAGGGTCAATTGATACAAAAGGTAATAGCTGTGGGAGATGAGCTGATGTAGAAAGTAAGACAGTTTATTAGTTAGAAGCAGGATAGGCTTCTTTAAAGAGATGGTTTTCAGGGATCGTCTAAAGATGGATAGATTAGGAGACAGTCGGACAGATTGGGGTAGGGAGTTCCAAAGGATGGGAGAAGCTCTGGAGAAATCCTGGAGGCGAGCATGGGAGGAGGTGACAAGGGAGCTAGAGAGCAAGAGGTCTTGGGAGGACCAAAGAGGACGGCTTGGTTGGTATTTTAAGAAAAGGTTAGAGATGTAGCTGGGGGGCAGAGTTGTGAATGCCTTTGTAAATTATTGTTAGTACTTTGAATTTTATTTGTTGGGTGAGTGGAAGCCAGTGAAGAGATTGGCACGGAGGGCATATGGGTTCATATATCCTAAGTTCCTAAGATGGGAAAAACATGAAAAGCCTTTGATAGTCCACACACAAAGCACGTTTAAAACACTCTGCATCACATGATTTGGAGAACGGGGTGAAGAGCTCAATCTCAATATTTGCAGATGATACCAAGCTAAGCAGAGCAATAAATTCTCCACAGGATGTGGAAACACTGCAAGAAGATCTAAATAAATGAATGGGGTGGGCAGACAAGTGGCAAATGAGATTTAACGTAGAAAAAATGTGAGATAATGCATTTGGGTACCAAGAACATGAACGCAAATTACTCACTACGGGGAGAGCCCCTGGGGGAATCAAGGATGGAAAAAGACCTAGGGGTCCTAGTAGAGAACAGGCTCAGCAGTGGCATGCAATGCCAAGCTGCTGCAAGCAAAGCTAACAAAGTGTCAGCATGCATCAAAAAAGGGATTAACTTCAGGGATAAATCAATAATTCTCCCACTATACGAGTCCCTGGTGAGGCCGCACCTGGAGTATGCCGTCCAGTTCTGGGCACCGGTCCTCAAGAAGGGCGTTCTGGTATTGGAAAGGGTTCAGAGAAGGGCAAAAAAGCTAGTTAAGGGATTAGAGGACCTAAGTTATGAGATTACAGGCACTGAACTTGTTCTCTCTGGAGAAAAGACGCTTGAGAGGGGATATGATTTCAATGTACAAATACTGTACTGGTGACCCTGCTATAGGGGCAATACTATTCAGCGCAAGGGAAAACAAGAAGACACGCGGCCATTCATTGAGAATGAAAGAAAGGCGGTTTAACCTTAAGATGCGTAGGGGTTTCTTTATGGTAAGAGCAGTGCGAATGTGGAATTCTCTTCCAGAAACAAGGGACCACAACATTGGGGGATATACAACGTAATACTGACATAAAAAAACACACACATGAGTTGTACTTGATGGACTTGTGTCTTTTTCCAGCCTCACTGACTATGTAACTATGTAACTTTGTAACATTAAAAATTAACACTGTGTGGTGAGAAACAACAGTTATATAAACAGGTAAAATGTCAAATCACAGACGATCTCATATAATAGAGATCTAAATAACATGAGATATATCCTAACTGGGAAAAATAGAACCCCTTTTTTAAGCAAATTGCTAGTCTTTTCTACACAACCATCAATACTTCACATCCAGCAGATGAGAGTTGATGTCTTTGTAAACACCTATAGTGGTCAACTTCATAGTGCTGTCCATTAAGACAGAGTTTAGGTGTCCATTTATAAAACTGTGAACAGCGGTGATCCCGAGGATCGTCGCTGATGACAGTTGATTTTTGGTTTATGAAACAGAGATGATCGGGGTAGAAGATGTTCTCCACCGATGATCTCTGCGCACAGAGAATCTGTAACCGACTGACACAGAAACAGCCAGTTTATGAAGCTGCGATCTGAGCACTTCACTGGCAATCTCAGTGGGTGACACAGTGGTGTAGTGGATAACACTTTTGCCTGGCAGCAAAAGGGTCACTGGTTCAAGTCCCAACCATGACACTACCTGCCTGGAGTTTGCATGTTCTCCCTATGCCTGTGTGGGTTTCCTCTGAGTACTCCGGTTTCCTCCCACAATCCAAGATTGAATTTGATCCTGTCTAATTTGCCCCTAGTATATGTATGTATGAATGTGAGTTGAGGACCTTAGATTGTAAGCTCCTTGAGGGTAGGGACTGATGTGAATGTACAATGAATATGTAAAGTGCTGCATAAATTGACAGCAGTATATACAGTATCTCACAAAAGTGAGTACACCCCTCACATTATTGTAAATATTTTATTATATCTTTTCATGTGACAACACGGAAGAAATAGCACATTGCTACAATGTAAAGTAGTGAATGTACAGCTTGTATAACAATGTAAATTTGCTTTCCCCTCAAAATAACTCAACACACAGCCATATAGGTATAAACATATATGGCAACAAAAGTGAGTACACCCCTATGTGCAAATGCCCAAATTGGGCCCAATTAACCATTTTCCCTCCCCGGTGTCATGTGACTCGTTAGTGTTATAGGGTCTCAGGTGTAAAGGGGGGCAGGTGTGTTAAATTTGGTGTTATCTCTCTCACTCTCTCATACTGGTCAACATGGCACCTCATGGCAAAGAACTCTCTGAGGATCTGAAAAAAAGAATTGTTGCTCTACATAAAGATGGCCTAGGCTATAAGAAGATTGCCAAGACCATGAAACTGAGCTGAGCAAGACCATACAGTGGTTTAACAGGACAGGTTCCACTCAGAACAGGCCTTGCCCTGGTCAACGAAAGAAGTTGAGTACACGTGCTCAGCGTCATATCCAGAGGTTGTCTTTGGGAAATGGACATATGAGTGCTGCCGGCATTGCTGCAGAGGTTGCAGGGGTAGGAGATCAGTACTCAGACCATACACACTACATCAAATTGGTCTGCATGGCTGTCATCCTAGAAGGAAGCCTCTTCTAAAGATGATACACAAGAAAGCCCGCAAACAGTTTGCTGAAGACAAGCAGACTAAGGACATGGATTAATGGGACCATGTCCTGTAGTCTGATAAACCAAGATAACCAAAATAAACGTATTTGGTTCAGATGGTGTCAAGCGTGTGTGGAGGTAACCAGGTGAGGAGTACAAAGACAAGTGTGTCTTGCCTACAGTCAAGCATAGTGGTGGGAGTGCCATGGTCTGGGGCTGCATGAGTGTTGCCGGCACTGGGGAGCTACAGTTCATTGAGGGAACCATGAATTCCAACATGAACTGTGACATATTAAAGCATAGCATGATCCCCTCCTTTCAGAGACCACAGGGCAGTATTCCAACATGATAATGGCCCCAAAACCCACCTCCAAAATGACCACTGTCTTGCTAAAGAAGCTGAGGGTAAAGGTGATGAACTGGCCAAGCATGTCTCCAGACCTAAATCCTATTGAGCACCTTTGGGGCATCCTCAAATGGAAGGTGGAGGAGCGCAAGGTCTCTAACATCTAACAGCACCGTGATGTCATCATGGAGGAGTGGAAGAGGACTCCAGTGGCAACCTGTGAAGTTCTTGTGAATTCCATGCCCAAGAGGGTTAAGGCAGTGCTGGAAAATAATGGTGGCCACACAAAATATTGACACTCTGGGCCCAATTTGGACATTTTCATTTAAGGGTGTACTCACTTATTTGCCAGCGGCTTAGAGATTAATGGCTGTGTGTTGAGTTATTTTGAGGGGACAGCAAACTTACACTGCTGTACACTCACTACTTTACATTGTAGCAAAGTGTTGTTTCTTCAGTGTTGTCACATGAAAAGATATATCAAAATATTTACAAAAATGTGAGGGGTGTACTCACTTTTGAAGAATTCACACTCACCAATTCACTAGCTCAGAGGTGGTGAATCAGGGAGTGAAGAGAGAATCCCGGGGGAAATGAGGGGGGGGAGGAATATTATTGACTTCCTTTTACCTCGGTCAGACCCCCCAACACATTAACCATGTCTCTCTGTTAAGGTGTATATATATATATATATATATATATATATATATATGTATACATATATACTTATATATAATGTGTGTATATATATATGTTTATATAATGCGTGTCTGTGTTTATATATACATATTGTGTAGGAGGACTAATTATTTTATTAACTAGGTAGTGGTCTCCTTGGAGAATGTCCGTGTACTGAGCAGTGATGATTTAATAAACACACATCTCAGTGTTTCGGTGAATTCTGGTACCCTAGTCTCACCATGTCTCACGAGATTCCAGTATCAGGGGCGTTCTCCACTGTTGGAAGCCTTTGTAGTTCATTTCACTTCACAAAAGGTGAAGCAATCTACACCGCTTCATAAACTGGCACCCAGAGATGAACGATCTCCTCTATGAATGCCGGAGAAGTCAGCAGTGGATTTTTTCCAGTGCTTCATAAATGGACAAATTAGTCAAGATACTGTATTTACAAATGAAGCCAATATTTTACATCCAGAAGTAGTGTGCAATACTTGATAACCTTTGGCTTATTCTAATGTCTCCAAACTTTTCAGTACGAGAGCCACATCATACATTTTTACAATTTTTGCAGGCCAACAAAAAAAAATTGTTTTATAAATGAACAAATCAACTTTAAATAAATGTATTTTACTTAAAGTTTTTTTTTTTTTTGTAATAACCGAAAAATAGAAAATCTTCAAATAATTCAAACTTGAGCCCATCAGAGTCTCCCCTTACATCAGAGTCCGCATTAGAGTTTCCTTACATCAGAGCCCTCCTTATATGAAAGCCCCCCCTTACATCAGAGTCCCCATCAAAGTCCCCTCTTACTTCTTACAGCTAGATAAAATCTTGCAGTGGTCTGGATTTGGCCCATGGGTCGCAGTCTGGAGACCCCTGATTTATAATAAGGGGGATCTGCAAAAGCCTCACAGACAGAAATAACAAGGCCAGAAGGTCATTACCTCTGTCAACCTTTATTGCTGTCCATGTCCCAGTTGCAGATGTACCCTAATTAAGGCTGGGTCCACATTTGTTTGTTGCGGGAACATACTGAGTGTGTTCCTGCATTGCACAAAAATATGCACATTCCTTTTGCAGGTGCGTGGCAGTTGCATTCATTCCTAATGGCACCCCAATGTACCTTGTTAACACATTACCATATGTTTTGGTGTGGTGAGATTTTAACCACTTGCCGACCAGCGACGTACCCATACGTTGCTAGACTTCAAGTGGTTATGCAAGGATAATGATGTGTCTGCAGGTATCATCCCAGTATAATATTTTAGAGCTGACAGTGGGCTCTTTTGTAAAAACAATCCTGGCAGTTAGCTAGCCACTGGATTGCTTTTACAAGCAGCAGGAGGTGACGCCCCCCTCCCGTCGCCTTCCACGGCTTCACTGTTATCTCTCATCCCACCAGGAGTCCTGATCGACTAGCCGGTGCTTCTGCCGACTGATCACGGAGCCAAACAAAGACCAGATCAGCTTTTTTCGGCTCTATGTTGTAGTAATCCAGAAGAGATGAACTTACATCACTTCCGGTTTACCTAGATGCAAACGGCACCATTTTCAAAAATGAAAAGCCCTTGATCACACCAATGTTGGTGTGATCAAATGCTTTTAAGGGAAGAGGAGGGATCTTATAGACCCCAGATCTTACCATAAAGAGTACCATGCCTATTGCTGTCACAGGGGATATTTACATTCCTTGTGACAACAATAAAAGTGATAAAAAAATGATCTGAAAGTGACAGTGTAAAAAAAAAAAGTAAAGTGCACGGCTCCCCTGTGCTTGCAGACAAAGGCAAACACACGCATTGGTCCCGCACGCGTGCAAATAACAATCATCCCACACGTGTGAGGTATCACCAAGTACATCAGATAAAGGGCAGTAATTCTAGTACCAGATCTCCTGTGTTAAAAAGTGGTAATCTGTAAAGGCTTTTAAAGTGTTGCCTATGGATAGTAAAGTTTACATTGTTTGTCGCGATTTTATATTTTACCAAAAAAATTGGGTTATGCATCGTGTTTTTTGCATTAAAATTCAAAAAAGTGTATTTTTCCCAAACAATTGCATTTGAAACACCACTGTGCAAATACCGAAAGCCCACCAATTTATTGTCTAGGGCCTCTGCTTTAAAAATTCTTTAGCATAAAATACTGGTGGGCTTGGGGGTCAAGTGGTTAAAAAAGGGGCATTGAAATAAATAGGAAATAAACATGACATACCAAATTATGCAAAATTGCATGAAATTGCACATGCACCATCATGCCTGCATATGTATGCATCGAGGCTTACTGTCTTTGAAAAAATGTCTCAATCACAGTAAGTGGAAGGAAATCGAGGTCAGTACAAACTGAACAATGGTTCTAATCCTTGTACACTATATCCAAAAGTAAAGAAAAAACATTTGGCTAGACAAACACTTTACTTATTTCCACAAAAGAATTCATATCTGCAATAAATTCTGTTTTTTATATTGTCATGAAGGTTATCTTTAACTACTTCAGCCCCGGAAGAATTTCACACTTTAGGACCAGATCGCTTTTTGCGATTCGGCACTGTGTCGCTTTAACTGACAACTGCACAGTCGTGCGACGTTGTACCCAAACTAAATTTGGGTCCTTTTTTTTCCCACAAATAGAGCTTTCTTTTGGTGGTATTTGATCCCCTTTGCGTCATTTCTGATCACCGCTATAAACAAAAAAAGAGCGACAATTTTGCAAAAAAAAAAACAAATTCTTACTTTTTGCTAAAATACAAATTTGAAAAAAATATATAAAAAAACATTTTTTTTCATCGGTTTTGGGCGATTTATATTCCTCCTCATATTTATGGTAAAAAAATCACAATCGGCGTTTATTGATTGGTTTGCGCAAAAGTTGCCACGTTTATGGATGATGAGGATTAATTTATGGGGTTTTTATTTTTTTGTATTTTTTACTAGTAATGGCGGCAATCTGTGATTTTTAGCGGTACTGCGATATTGCAGCGGACATGTCGGACCATTTTGACACTTTTTTGGGTCCATTGGCATTAATACAACGATCAGTGCTATAAAAATGCACTGATTACTGTGTAAAGGCCATTGGCAGTGAAGGGGTTAACCTGGAGGGGGCGCTCTAAGGGTTAACTGTGTTCCCTGGGTGTGTTCTAACTGTATGTGGGCTGGACTGGCAGGGGGAGGGGAGTGATCACGGCTTCCATATACAGGAAGCCTGTGATGACATCCCTTCCCCCTCTGTCAGAACGGAGATCCGTGTTTACATACATGGACCTCCATTCTTTCCCTGCAGGGGGGCCATCGTGGGAAGCCGGCTGTGATCGAGTCCACCCTACCCGCTCCCTGGCCCCCCCTAAACACAGTGAGCGCGTGAGCACGTCCCGGCGGCGCGCGCGCTCACAGTGCGGGATCTCGCAGCCGCTGTCATATGACGGCGGTTTGCGATATCCAGCCACTTTGTCGCCGTCAGACACCGGTCGATGGCCGTCAAGTGGTTAACCTATGTGTGCATAGCATGAACAGGTAAAAAGCCCAAAGGATCAGGAGTAGCAGATTACAACATTTCTTTATACTCACCTGTGCTAAAGGACATACAAATGTGCCAATTGGCCAATGGCTCTCTATCCATACGGATACTAGCCGGGGGTGCCAGGTTGATATCTTTTTCCATTTTTTTATTTAGGCAGTGGGGGAGATTTACTAAAACTGGTACAATCAGAATCTGTGAATCTGTGCAATCAGCTTCTAACCTCAGCTTGTTCAATTAAGCTTTGGCAATAAAACCTGGAAGCTGATTGGTTTCTATGCAGAGTTACATCTGGTTTTGCACCATGCAGTTTTAGTAAATAACCCACAATGTAATGAAGGGTGTAGACCTAGTGAAGCACATTGCTGTGGAAAATAAGCAGAACTGCCAGCAGAGCAGATTTTAATAGGTTTACTTATCTCTATGTAGAAACCGTTTTCTATGTGTGGCTTTCTAAAAAATGAAGATCAAACAGAATGCCTTATAGTCAACCTTTGCTGATCTGTGTGGAGTAATGTATTCCAAGAACTGTAGGACAATGAGTTGTTTTGCTGAGTCCATATAGCTTTAATATTGGTTATTTATCAAATTCCATGACTGCATCAACACGTAAAGGTGGACAAGAAAGGTCAACTTAAGTTTTCATTGCATGTGTCATTTTTCTATAGCTCTCTTTTAACTCAAGCTTATGCTTACTATGACAATTTGCTGCTTCAGCTTTTTAAAGCTAAGCTAATATAGTATGAAACGATATCCTTACAGTAGGTGTCCACACAAAGAATATTATTTCACCTAAAATTCTGCTTACTCTTTATTAACAGCACCATTCCTAACCACTAAAATTACAAAGAGAGAGAGGTTTAGCTTTGTAATCTCTTTGCGTAATTCTCAAGAAATAAACTTCAGTTAAATTACAATTTCACCATAAAAATAAAAGCTATTAAGTAACAATAAACCTGCATTTTTATCAGATTTGAATGTGTACCCTCTTGCTTGTGACACATATTTTATGTGTGCATTGCAAACACTATTCTTCACTACAGACAGTATTATTTGCAAGCTGATTTTTAACTTTTAATGCAAGTACTTCAGGAGTACATTTTTAACATTTTGACTAAGGCACAGACATTCTCCTGTTACACATAGGATAGCCACACACAGTTGTGAGACAGAAGAATACTTCACTGAGACCTATGGATGATAGGATACCTGCCCGTCCTTGAACTCACTGGCACCTCTAATAATTGCTAATGGGACTTGAGCGACTTAGACTAGCGGTACACCTGCAGCTAAATCTATCCTTTAGGATCAGAACCAGTCTAAATACAGAATTTCTAGTGGTTGTTAGTAAATAGATCCTCATTACAAGCAATACTTCAGTAAGGCAAAGACTTAACTTCAGCCAAAGTTAAATTCTCATATTCCTGTAACTTTAGTTTAGATAACTGTTTGTAAGTATGACAGCAGATAACCTTATAGAATGGAAGCTTTTTGTCTTATAGCACATTATTCTCCAATGTCACACACTTCTCTTATTAACGAATGAAGTGTTAAGCCTAGTCTAACCACACTGCAGTTTCCATGTTACTTTATTATAGCCCTATATAGTCACTGTGGTTTAGAAAAATCCTCAGGAATCAGGAGATCATATGAAGATTTTAAGAACAGCCTTAGCTATGTGTTCTTCTGTAATTATTATACAGAAATGTGTTCAAAGCATCGGCTGTCCATGGACGAACGTTTATATAATCAGCTGGCAGACCCAAATTTGCAAATATTGTTGCATCTGTTTATTAGGAAAAATAGTCATTGTAAAGCCTACGTTTAATCAAAAAAGATTTTAAAAAAATCAGCACAAAGGATATTACTTGCAGTCAATGTGCCCTTGTGCTGATGGCGTACCACCATAACCAGGTGCCAGTCAGCCATTCATTTATAGTCATATATTGTTTTTCATTCATAGATGCTATAGCACAGCTTATATGAATAGAGGAGATAGGTGGAAAGGGTGGGCATAGCCAGCACTCCTGATGAGCGCATATGACAGGTCTCGTGACTCCATTAACCCCCATGGCACCAGAAGATTAGGGTGGCAAGGGTTGCTGAAATCAGAGGGTGAAGGAATTCAACTAAATCTGCAGCTACCAGCACAAGGGACACATTATATAGACTGTAAGAAATATCCCTTGTACTCAATTTTTAAATCCTTTTTAGACTAAACTTAAGCTTTAATAAACTAACAGGTAGAGTTGAGCGAACCTCTGGAAGTTCGGGTTCTGCTGGTCCGTCCGAACTTCGGGACAAAGTCCGGGTCCGGGTCCGGACGGAACCCGAACGATCGCACGGACAACGAACCCCTTTGAAATCAATGGGGACCCGAACTTTTATGCACAAAAATGGCTGTAACAAAGTCCTGAAAAGCCCTAGAGGGCTGCAAAAGGAAGTAAAATGGGGGTAAGGGTAGGGCAAGTGGAGGTGAATGTGGATCATCTTCAAACTGTGTCTGAAAAGTATTAATTAACGGTAGAAGCCATATAACTGTTCTAAAATAATCTTCAAACTAGGGCAAGTGCCCTACAAAAAAGTCTGTGTCAAACTTCTACTAGGTGTAAGTGGAGGTGAACGGGATGGGAATGGGGGTAAAATGAAGGAAAACGTCGGGAGATCCCGAAAAGTCCTGAAACAATGTCGGTAAAAACACGTATTTTCAAGCCCAGGGGTAACTAAAGTTTCCCCAAGCAACAGGCACGCTAGCAAGCCCAAGGCAGGCCTGGGCCTGGGCCTGAAACAGGGCTTCAAGCCTGCCTGGTCGTCTTGGGCTTGAAGGTCTCCAAGCGAGTTGAGATGGACAATCAAATAATTTCGAATTCAAATCAGATTTTTCC